>PNEQ01066372.1:53131-89437 GCA_003012365.1 Medauroidea extradentata | reverse complement strand
AATTTGTAAGTTTTCGGAAAAAATAACTGAAATTTTTGACAAGTCGTAGGACTTCTTAAAATATTTACATTTTTTTCCGGAAATTCTTACTAATAATTTTAGTGAATTTTTTCGTACAGTTGTGTGGTATAGGCTGTTCGGGATAAACTGAACACTGCTTAAAATTATCTGTGAGACGTTACGCCACCATATATACTATTTTAAATATGGAAAATTCCATGTAGCTAAAAAATTGTGTAAATATTTCATAACTCTCAAAACTTTACTTCCTTACCACAATAAGTACTTTTTTGATTGTTATAAGTGTTGGCAAGTGTGCAGTTTAAAGTGAACCGCTTATAAAGTTTAAACATTCTGTGCAATGCGTGCTGTTGACACATATTTTTCGACATTGCTTCTAAAAGATGTTAGTTTTGCTATGTCAATGTTATGTGTAAAGAATATTCTTTTATTTAAGGATTATAATAATATTTTAGATGGCACGTCAAAAATCACGAGGAAAACTAAAACCTAATGTCTCAATTGTAAAAACTGAAGATGTAGGTTTAAAAACAGTTTAAATTGATATTTTAAAAAACTCGGACATTTTGTGTAACGTATACCTTTGTAATTAATAGTCTTAAAATTTCCGATGTTAATCGTAGGGAACGTGACACAATATGTATTTCACGGCAAACGTAGCTGATATGAAGACCTTCGAATAAATATTATGAGTAATGTATTATTATTAGGGACTCTGGTTTTTCGCGAAAAGAATTTTGCCCCACTTTGTTTCAGTGCCTTACGTGCACATCGGCAATTCTGCTTCATGACATGAAAAGCCGTATATCATACGTCTGAGCCAATTACAATAAAGTCTCTGCAACACCTCACGGCTGTGATTTGCTGGTAGAATCCCAAGGCTCGAGAGAGTTAAAATACCCTATCACTGACCACGAAGCAGAACTGCAGATATGCACGTAAGGCACTGAAATAAAGTGGGGCAAAATTATTTTCGTGAAACCAGAGTCCCTAATAATAAGTTATGTTTTTTGATTGCGGTGTCCTGTAAAGTTTGTTTTATTTTAACGGAAGACAGCGCTTATACTGACAAGTGGTGAAAGGTTACAGATGATAGAGCAGTTTTCCGAAATTACTTCAGATGACCACTACGATGGTTCCGTATTAGGTACCGATCACGCCGTTTCCCTATCTGTTCGTGAGGTTCCGTCTGTGATGAACATGCTTTCGGCAAGACGTTAGCCATTCTTAGCAGCTAAATATTCAAGTTTTCAAGTTGTATCGAATGTTGTTAATGTATACATTAATTGTGACGAATGTTTGCTTGTTCAGAACGTGCGACAAGCTATATAGTTTTAGCATGATGCCCCTATTTGATGATTCTTGCTACGTACCCATACTAAAAACTAACTCACGTACACAAATAATACGATTCATATAAAAAAAATCACTAAGTACTTTATGAAAACGTTAACTTACATATTAGTATTTCTTACAAATTAATTTCATTAAAAACATATAACTGTTTCTTCGGGTTTGGTACACTATGTCATCAAGTTTCGTCGTGAGGTAGCTCTTGTCTGTAAATGCATAACAGGTTTATTAAAAAAATTGTTGTTGATACTTATGGAGAAAATTAAGGACACTGAATTTATTTTATATTCAGTGAAAATGTCATTGGAGGTAAGGTCTTGAAGTTAAAAGACATTTTATATGTATGTATACGGACCTTCTTTGCTAAGCAAATATCATTCGTGCGGGTTGAGCCGTTTTCAAATAATCTGGTAACGGCCGAATATCTGCTCGCCACTCAGCACTGGGTAGGCGGCATCGTGAACTAAGGGCTGTTTACTCCAGCTAGTATAAAGGTTCACTAACGTGCAAGGGAAGAGGCGCCGTCCTCTTGAAGACTCGAAGGAGCAGCAGGAGTATTTGGCTGCAAGTGTTGTCGGAGTTCCTTGCCGCAAGGGACCTCGTTCTGTGGCTCGAGACACGAAGACTTCAAGTCACAGGACCTGCCAGTACCATCCGGCGACAGCCGCATCGCATCTGCGCAACAACTAAGGTCAGCTGCAGCCGCCCGCGCTGCTCTTAGCGAGATGCTAAAAGTGCCTCGACCGACGACAGCGAGATCGTAATAGAACTGCTACAATCGAGAGCGTGAATTGCCTGCGATTCTCGCAGCCACGGTGTTAAAAGTTGTCGGCGGACGCAAAGCGAATCTACAACGTGTAAGAGCGCGTGAGATGTAAACTCACGCTAAGCAGGTCAACCAGCGTTCACATGTTTTCCAAAGACTGTTAGTAGGAATATCAATAATGGAAAATCCTGAGTAAGAGAATTTCAGGATATAAGAAAGCGTTTTTACAGCTTAGTGCTTTCTGGTCGAGGTGTTTCTTGTGCAATTTTCGTTGAGGCACAACGTTACTCTGAAGGAATGTATTAATATTGTGTATAAATATTTAGAGAACCTACATCTTTGAAAGAACTATGCAATGGGAGTGCATGACTAGATTTATATGCTTGGACATACTCAATTACGAAATAAATGACTTTCAAAAGAAAACTAAAAATAATACAAAACATAAATAAGCAAAGTATGCTTTAGTCAACAGGATACATTCACAACAAAAAATTCCCAAAACGGAATCAGGTCAAATAAAACAAAGAGCAAACAGATAATAACAAAAATCGAAAAAGAAACCTAAGTTAACAAGCGACACAACGATGAGACGAAACAAAATCGCATGGTAGATATCAGACACGAACATAAATGCAACAAACGACACGACGATGATACGAAACAAAACACAAAGATATCATCAGACACAAACAGAACACGAAAGTTCCTGAACCCTGTGTGTCTACCTGATGACGGGAACTGATTCCAGTTCCCGAAACGGCGTTAGTACTGACTGTCTGGAAATCTACAGTGTTGTGTTTCGTCTCATCGTTCTTGTCGTTTGATTTTTTCCTGTTTGTGTCTGATATCTTTGTGTTTTGTTACGTATCATCGTGGTGTCGTTAGTTGTATTTTTGTTCTTGTCTGATATCTACTGTGTTTTCGTTTAGTCTCATCGTTGTGTTGCATGTTATCTTAGGTTTCTTTTTCGATTTTTGTTATTTCATTTATTATCTGCTTGTTCCTTGTTTTATTTCACCCGATTTCATTGTTGGCATTTTATGTTGTGTCTGTATCCTGTTGACTAAAGCATACTCTGCTTATTAATGTTTTTTGTCTAATTTTTAGAGAACTTTATTGGAAGCTTAATCGAACGAGGATGTTGCAAAACAAAAGGTGCCAGGTAAGTGGGTGTGAAAAGATTTTACAAAATACTATGTAAGCTGCAAGCGAAGATAATTCTACTACAAATTTTACTGTCCTGGAAGCAGCTAGGTTTTTTCGACTTGATAAACTACACTATGGAATTAAATAAATATCCTTATTTATTACAAAGCTTATTAAAACGATAAGCCAGATTCAGAATATATAAAACAATTCATAATTGTATAAATTGATGTTTACAATTAAAGTTTAGAGTTAATATTCTTAAATCCTAACATCTCCACACTAAGTAAACAGTTGTTTAATGTCTGCCCCTCTCGCACATAGCTGATTTTAGGTTACGTAACTCCCTCGCCACTTAAAACGTCTCGTTCGAGACCTCTCTCACTATTTACAGTAACAATATTACCTGCTCGATTTATAGCGTTGACAATGAATATATATATATATATATATATATATATATATATATATATATATATATATATATATATATATTTGGTGCGTTTTTTCTATTTCACAGTTGATGCCAACCAATAGTTATTGTATTTAGTTTGATCCTTTAAACCTACAGAAAATAAAATTTGTGTACTTGTTACCAAATTTAAAACGTAATTTAATTTTTCCATTAAAAATAATGTCTATACAGGAAAACTACACACAAAAAATCTCCCACTCATAAAACGATTCCTAAGGACCTAAGCCAGAAACATCTAATATAGCCACCTGATAGTTGATCAAAAACATTGTGTATGTTCTGTAGAATACGGCCAACCAAGTTTCAAGCTCAGAGTGAGTGAGAGATTTTGGTCAGCGCTTAACATCGAGGTCTTTAGCGCAGGTTGGGGGGTGACACGATGTGAGTACGGAGCGGCGCCGGAAAGAATGGGCGGAGAAAACGGGAGATCCCCGAGAAAACCCGCCGACCAGCGGCATCGTCAAGCACGATTCCCACATGCGAAGATTCGGGAACCGACCCCGTCGGGAATCGAACCCGGATCGCCTTGGTGGGAGGCGAGAGGTCTGAGCTCTCGGCCACCGCTGCCTCTTCAAGCTCAGAGTAGAGTGATAAGGTCTGGTGAGTGCTTAAAAGCAAGAATTTGTGTGCTGGCTAGAATAATGCGAGTTAAAGAGGGAAGTAATGATGGAGTGTTAGAGAAAGGAAGGTGGGAAAAGCGAGAATACTCCAAGAAAAACCACCAGCCAAAAGGCAACGATAGCCACTTTTACCATGTGCGAGAGCCGAACGCGGTTACTCCAGGAAGCGAATCCGAATCGTCGTAGTGGGAAGCGAGTGGCAGGACCACTTTATAACAGTAGTACCTTGAAGAAACATATCTTTACAGAAAAGTAGCTCAGAGTGGCATGAAATATCTCTCTCTCCTCACCTCTGCGCTGCTAGTATGGCATATTAACTGAACGTTTACCACCCTCTGCTGACGAACTTGAAATAAATGAACTCTTCGTAAAACGTGACTATTATTTCTTAGTTTTCTTTGACAGTCATTCATTTCGCAATGGAGTATGTCCAAGCGACTAAATCCAGTCACTCCGTTGGAGGTATCGTTCTTGTTTCTTAGGTCAAAACAAGAGACAAGTTATCCGAGGCTGTAGTCTGGCATTACAGAAGAAGCTACGTTAGTTTGCAGCTGAACAGTGTAGCTATATTAGGAAACATATTATAGAGCGATGTAATTGCTGACAGTCCGAAATGACGAGCTCCTCACTCCCGTGACAGTTCACCCCAAATCCCAACTTGACTGACAGAACATGAGAGTAATAAGCTAGAAATCCGGCGCAGTTTAATGTGATATGATCTATTATTGTCAGGATTTTACCAAATTCTGTGGGTGGGGTAACAACCACATTGCAAACGGTTCAAAGTGAGCTCATCACTCTAGGGAGCTAAAAAGTCAATTTTGCCCGTCTAGTGACTGGATTTTAATTTCTTGGAGGTGTGTCATGCAAGTGACTTACGTAATCTAGTATGGTCTTAATCATCTACCTGAACATTTTAACACAAATCTCATGGAAGTAGTTAAATAAAACCAACAAAAAGGGATGCACTATTTACAATCGCAGTGGGTGTAAGTGGTTAACACATAACCTACTAATAGCCACCAGCAGGTAAGCTACTAACAGCAATCTTAGAGGATCTAAAATATATCCTATCTCTAGTAATCCGCTTCGTAGCAAGTCACATCACCAGGATGACGAAGACCAGCGTTCCTATCAGCGACCAGGATCACCTGGTCATCCCACACTTTCAAGGTCCAAGGCTACCGTCCTGATGATCAAGGAACAAACACGTCAACTAGAGCGTACACGGGAAGCTTCAAAATGCCAACGTGTTACGGCCATTCCCGTCAGAGTGGTGGCAAGCCGGTCTAAGTGCTACTATGTCATGTATTCCAGCATCTCTACTGACGTTGTCAGAACCTGCCCTCATTTACCCGAGTCCTTCGAGTATACCAGGAGTAACACAAATATATTTCATACTGGGAGGTGTTTCAAGTCTCACCAGCCAGTCACATCAATATTATGGACGGTTCGCGATTAACTGATCCTTATGACACTATATTGTCGAAAATAATAGTTATAAAATTGAATGCTTAGTCACCTCAGATGATAACTTTTCAATAAGATAATATCTGTACACTCTTACTGTTACTTTGTTTACATTAAAAAGTGGCAGGAAATAATATTTTATCTAAAAGTAAAAATTTAACTAGGGCTTCAAAAGTACTCACTTTATCCGGAACAGCTTATACAAAATTTGGTTCTCCAAACTGTCAGAGCATTTCAAAGATAATAGCCGAAGAGAATACTTAAAATACATCGCCATAAAGCGATACACACTTTCCAATCGCAGTGGATGGAAGTGGTTACCATCTCACCTGTCTACAGTCCCAAAGTGTGTGAGCCACCAAAAACAACCTTCACGAAGCCGAAGCCTATCCAACCTTTGCGAAAACGCAAAGAGGTGATTCTTATTTTGGCGGACCAGACCAGCTTTTTAGATGCCCAAGGCTTCAGGCCATCCACAAACCAAAAGTGACTGCAGCATTTCCAACATGTACCAGGGCTTGCGGGAACGTCCAAGAGTATGCTCCTAAATGTCAGTTCGAAATTTATTTTAGGAACAAACACAGAGGGACCAAAATCAGTTAAATGTACACCATATGTGGTGTGCACGCAGACGACGCGCCGCCCAGGAGAGACACGCACTCTGCCGACCAATCAGCTGAGAGGTGGAGGGCGCGGCGCGCACGCGACCTATTGGCGGCAAAGCTGAGTCACACGCCGGTACTTGGGCACGCGTGTTGCTCTAGGGCTGGCCCCACACCTCGTGTTACCAGTCACGCGAGACTAAACGGGTAAGTACGCCCACCCGACATGGCTGCCAACAGTTCCGAGGTAAATTATCGTTTTCAGCAGAGCATATCTACGGAAAGCGACAATCGTGCATTGAAATACCGGAATTCTTTTTACGCAACGTTAACTTTTTTTTTAGTTTATTCAATACACTACAAAAGCAATGAGTAACAAAAAAAAAAAATAATAAATCAGAATCTTTATCAGACGTGACGTCACAAGTACACACAGCTGTGTGTGAAAATGTTTAGAACTGCAATATGATCAAAAGTATTCGAGAAAAATCCGTTAACCCAAAATACTTAAAAATACAGCCTTGTTTTCGTTACTATGATACTTTTTGTTTGGGTTGTCATTGTAAGAGTCGAAATAAGTTTATATAATCTTAGATGGTGATACAATTCATATGGAATGAGAGATCATGAACAAAGACTATTGAAGTAAGTTAGTTTCAAAATCCGAATGTTATCGTAGTAAATAATGCATAATCATGTCAATGAATTTATTTAGTTACATATATTAAAAATAAATATTTAAACACAAACCTGACAGATATATTTAAATTAGCTATGTGTAGTTGTTTTCACTTTTTTTTAATATTCCATTATATTCCTTATAAACAGAAGCGATCGATTCTCTTATATGTTTTACAAGGCGTCGGCGTCGTCCAAAATAGCGATAAAAGTATCATTTGAGACATGCAAGTTTCGCGTTTTAATTTGCCACCAGGCTAGAATTCACTGGCCTAAAATACTTGCCCAAAAACACTCCGTGACTTTTTTGGCTTCGGTCCTTCGTATTTTTTAGTGTCCACATTTCGAGACAGCGGACATCTCACTGTTGATTTTATATCGTTGGTTGAAAATTTTTTTCAGACCAACGGAAAAAGTCAGACGAACCCATAGTAACTTGGAATCTAGTCTGATGTGTGATAACGAGTAATTTTTAGGCCTGTAGCTGCTGTCGTTTCCTGTTATTGTATTTGTCTTATCAGTCTTGCTGAAAACATATTTATGGCCATGTTATATCCTCCTTGCGTAACATAAGTCTGCAGAAGATGTTTATTCCCTACTAAATATAATAAACCAAAAGAAGTTCCCTGGTTTACAATTTCAACAGTCAATCTGTTATTCCCCTCCCCTCCGTAAAAGTACAAACATAACTAAACACTTAGTTTATGATTGGTGGTAATATAACTAAATGAGTAAGAAGGCATTGCGAATTTTTTACAATGATTTCAGTACTAGATCATTCGAACAACGAATTTGACAGTACTTTCAAACTACAAACTAGTAGGATTTACACACACCTCTGGCTTGGATGCGTACGTCGATAAGGTTAGAGTAAGCAAATATGTCCACATTCCAGTAGTGGTGGATCTCTTTACACCACTAAATCTGGCACTTCATCTTCAAAGACGAAATTGGCTATTTTTTGGTACTTACCTGATCTTTGAATCACGGAATTCTTAGCTCCTAGCGTACAATCAACGTACTAGCTGCATCATTAGTGATACTGCAAACATCAAGGCTAATGTTTCAAACTGTCTTTTTCAATATCCCGTGTTTCTTGTCAAACAATCCTCAACATGATTTTATTACGATTTTGCCTTCTCGTTTTCACATCAACCACACTCACAATTATTAATTCGGCTACTTAAGAAGATCATAAATAACCCCTACTGTTTTCCCCCGACGTCATTACAAATAACTCTACATTCGAAGATATTTGTGATCCTTTTTCCCCCGTTTTTTTTTTTTTTTTCAGTAACGCATAAGAATGACCAATATCGAGCTCTCTACTGTCTTTCACAGCGGTGGTAGGAATTATTGTGACATCTAGGAATGCGTTTACATTAATATATTATTGTCGGGTACTTTACTTCGGATAGCTGACTGTCACAAAGTTGTCAGACTTATTTGTACTGTTACGCTTGAAACAATGCGTAGCAGGATAAGTTGCGACATAGAACGATTCGAAGCAGTGTTGTAACAGTTGTTCTAGGGACGTGAAACTCTAGGGCTGAGCTCCCGGCAGTACGCACGTGGAACTACAATAGTTCGGCGAGTTGATATGTTTAACACCCAAGCGAAATGTAACGCGCGAGACACACTCATTGTAAGCGGTTACTTTTGGATATATTTAGCTCGGGCATCGTTCTCTTTACTAACGAAACCTAAGAAGTATTACAACTTATACATCTACTGGTTATTCGGGAGCAAAACCTGGCACCTTCTGATACAGCGACCTAGACCAATAAGCTGGACAACAATTTATTTCCTCGACGAGTATTTAATTAATTAAAACTCGCGTGTTTCTCCGTGGTTCTTCTGAATTTTATGTAAGACAAAACTGAGCGTGTCGCCCCGTGTGGTCCGGAATGTTCGTTTTACATCTTCCCCTCGCTCTTCTCTCAGGCGACGTGAGCAATAATCCCGCCCCCACCTGGGTTTAAGCACGAAGAGCACTCGAGAAAATAAGTGCCTGGCCTGGCGACCCTGCCACACTCAACAAACAATAACCAGACAGTCAGTCTTCTGGGGAAACAACGACCCAACACTCTACACGTGCTGTGACGTGTCAAACGCACGTTGCAGCCGACCAATTTAGGGATTTATCCAGTTAAGCATTAACATTTAAACAGTAGAACTTATGATTGTTTCCATTAAATATTTTTAACGTGCTGTACTATTGTGGACATACGCCATCGCAATAAAAAAGAACAAACGAAAAATAAAAAAAAAAAAAAAGAAGAAGAGAGAAAACAAGCCTAGTTTGACTCTTATCCATAAACCAAAGCAAAAAAATAGTCATAGATCCCATATGGAATTAGTTAACAACAAATAAAGAATACTGCAGAATTAAAATAGAAAGGCTTTCGGCTAATTGACTAATTTGTAAGTTTATAAGTTATGAGCAGTTTCTTAGCCTAAATGTGTTTTTGTTTCATGGGTTTTCAGACGTGCTACCGGACTGACGTTGCGAGGCATTCTGTACTAACTACCCCCTGGCTGACTTCCCCCCTCGACCCACCCTCCCTCACTCCCCCTCGAACACGGGCCACTTGACGGCAGAGTGACAGGGACAAAAGACTCGGCGGTGGCAACCCGAGCAGGGAGGGAGAAGGAATTAATTTGTCCCCTGGTTTGTTCCGGCTGGAGCCGTGGCCGGTAATTGCCAGGGCAGACGGTGTGACGTGTGCGCCAGCCGCTGAGGGCAGGTCGTGGGGTCGTGTCCTGGGGACTGCCGCGGCCACACGCCAGATTGCCAATTCTCTTTGTGTCAGCCCCGCTTTGCGTCACCACGCCAGGGAACTGGTCCAAACATTACATTCTATCCAACATGTAACAATTACATCTGAGGGAATTTCGTTCAGAACCATAATTTACGTATTACAGTTTTTGTATATTAAAAAATTAAACTCAAAACGTAATCAATCTTAGATCTTAGTCTTCATAAAAACTAACCTAAAAAAAAGAAAACACAGCAAAAAATGTCATGATAACTTAAATGTTACTTGTAACCACGTTTTACGTTTATTTTTTAAATTAAAAATATTTTTTTTTTAAATTTTCTTAGCATTGAAAATTAAAAAAAAAAAAAAAATGCCACAATAGTTTCTACATGTCATATTAACGTTTAAATTAAACATCCAACTTAATTCATATTTGCAACGAGTTATTTTATTTCTGTTGTTGAGACGGTTTTATAGGGGAAAATTTCAGCAGCAGTAAAATTTTGTATTTTGTAGGTTATTAGACCTACACGAAAACTAATTAGTACATAGGTCGTTCGGGATAAAGTGAGCACTAAAAATTTAAAATTTGAAAAATATCATTAGACGTTATTGCATATAATTCCATTTTAACTATAACTGCCTTATTGCTTGCATGGTTGGCAGCGAAATTGCGCAATATAGTTCCGTGTATTTTCCATTTAAATACAACAATAAAGAGACAAAACAACCGAAATTGACACAATTGTATTTTATATAATTAATAAACTTATTTTTATAAAACTGAATCGATTCATACTGACTGCACAATTTATTTTATACGCGATAACAAAAGGCATGTCCAGATACGTTAGACATTTTCCGTCGTTAGCCGTTACGTGCGGAAAGAAACGAATCGGTTGAAAACAGAACTTTAGCAGGGCTATTTTGCGTGATCACTTTATCCCGAACGGCCTACAAAAATGTAATTATTGGACGAAAAAAAAAAAAAATTTAGAAGTAATACCAACAATACCACTTGCCTCTCATCTAGGCGATCCGAGTTCAATCTCCGGCGGTGTTGGTTCCACATTTTTTGCTCGAATCGTGACGGTCGTTACCGTTAGCCGGCATGTTTTCTCGGGGTGTTTCCTTTCCCCCGCCTTCAATTCCATTGTTTTTTCACCTGTAATCCCTCACTTCATCTCTGTTCCTTCCAGGTGGGGGGTTGGCAATCGGTGGCCATTCCATCTCGGAACCAGAATCTGATTTTAAGGTACAAGGAGATTCCTTGTAGAGATGCGTGATACCCTGACGCCATAAGCAATTTTTATTTTCAATGTCTACAAGTAAAATAGTAATTCTGTACGTATATAAAATTACACTTTTCCCTACCGAACTGTATCTCGAAACCTAACGTACGCTAAAAGTGCCTGCCAGGATTTGAAGTTTCATGTCAATGAAGCAAGCGAACCTACAGCTATTCTGGCGTGAGCATCGATATAGCTACACAATTTCGCAACAATCACTGAATTAGTGTGCAAACTTGTGGCCGAATCTTATTTACTACAAAACTTTAAGTTAATATACAATTTTACGAGAGGCAAATTTGAGGTAATGTATTTAAAGGGCGTGGTAGGTGGTCTCCTTAATTTCAAATAGGAAGCGTTTGCTATTTTTTTACGGAAACGCTTTAATATATTTTAAGCTTGTAGGATAGGCCAATACCATACAAATACATACTATACACAAGGCAGAATGACTCACATAAAGAAAGACCTGTAAATGTAAAACCATAATTTTCACTATTATTTAGTTCCCATATTCACTTTAAAATCATTGCCTCTAACAGTTTTGCAGGAACACACATGACTTGCATATCAAGACAGTACAAAACTTTCTCTTCTAAATACAAGCCTCACGATAGCTTTCAGGGGCGGATTTAGAGGGGGGCATGCCCCCCTCCCCCTTTTAAGGTCAAATTAATTTTCTTTTTTAATTTTTTATAGTTTAAGTTGTATTAGCACTATATACTATTAAGACATAATTTATTTTAAATTTTTATTACTTATGTAATTAAATTTGTTGTGTGTAAAATTCTCAAAAACCACAATTTTGCATCTCTAAAATCAAAATTTTTTCCATGGGGTGGACCCCCGGACTCCTCCCACCCTCATGCTTTTAGCTTGGGATGTATGTATACACACTTTTTAAGGCATAGGCACTCCCCTTATCACAATACTGGATCCGCCACTGATCTCTTTGAATGGTAAATGCTTCAGTTTTCAAGGGTAGCTCACAATACTCTGTCTTACATAAGAAATTTAGCGTTTAAAATCTTTGATGTCCGCGTTTGATATTGTTGCACTCAAACCTGTTAGGAGCTATACAGTTTTGTTTGGTGGTTAAATAAATGTCTATTCAAACTATTTAATTTTCTTGTTTCACTCAGAAGCAAATATTTCTATCGTTAGGTCAAATAATAGTTACCTAGGTGTCTGAGAGACTTGCCTATCTCAAATTTACACAGAATATGAGTAAAATTTTAGTAAACGTAACGTTATGTATGACAAAATAACTGGTTGAGACAAAAAATTTACTTTCTTACTGCATATTATTTACAACATATAAGAACACTAATGTCGATGTTAACGTATAGACATTCAATTTTAAAATATCATTATGAAATATATACATTATTTGTAAAATGTGCATAACTTAAAAATAAATGGGACGCAAGTCAATGTTACAAATTACTATATCGTAGGTGTTTATTTATAGACAATAGGTCATATGAATCGTCATCAAACAATAAGTATCAAACAAAAAAAATATTATGTTGGCTAAACCTAAGAATGGCTACGGTTGCTTCGCCTGGTACTAGTTATACTAGGCTACATACAAAATAGCCTTCCTCACCGTAAGAACTAAATGACTGAATGACATAGTTTTGATTTTTGGTTACTAATAAATTTGAGTAGTGGAGTCTCGAGCGAAACAGAGGATCAAGTTAGCCAAAACAACTTAAATTGTTTTTTCCAAGCAGAGTGCCAGTAAATCGCAATGTATATTTCAAATTGTCATTTAAAAAGAAGTCAGCAGAAAAACTACAACAGAAAAAATAATAGTATCTCGTGTTTAAACAGGCTGATGCATCAAGGCTGCTAACATCCTACAGAAACAATGACGCGTGTGATTGGCTAACAGTGCTGCTGGCTGTACTATAGAAAATTAAATAAAAAACCTTCTTGAAAAGCAATTTAAAAAAAAATTCATACTGGATGTATATTTACAAAATTTTTCTAATTATTTAAAAATATTTACAGACACGTATTCATCATAATACTTACATACAATTATGTGACTGAAGAGAGAAACAATTAAATTAAAAGCGTCATTATTTATGCACGTATAAATCAAAAGAGCTATATTATGTACAGAGAGCTTAGAAAACCACCAGGCTTCGCACTCGCAACTCAACTGAACGTAACAAAGGTGATTTTATCAACAAAACTGTCGTTGAAATCAAAGCAGATTCAGTTGCGGAACAAGTGCGTTAGCAGCACTGCTGGCTTTAACGTGGGGACAGACAAGTGACTAGCGCGGTGAAGTGTCTGGTGCTGCCACCTGGACTCCAGGTCGAACATCAGGCAGGTCGGCTTGTTGCCAAGGATACAGGGGTCGTCGGCCACAGAGCCACGGCGCATGCCCAGCAAGAAGCGGCGTTTGTAACCCACTGACCCTGAGAGACGTGGCAGGCCTTGTGGAGGGTAAAAACCACCCTATCTGCTCCCTGCGTAGTTGCAGCCACCCTTACACTAGCTCTGAGTCCTTGTTTCCCGCGGCTAGATTATCTGTCACTGTTAAGTGTTACACACGGTCACGGTCGTAGAAGAACAGGTCTGGACACTCACCTGGAAACTTGAGCCCCTTGTTGTTTGGCTGTAGTTCACCAAGTTACCAAGAATATTGTGTTTTATTGGCGCTGATGTTAGTGCGGTCGGACTAAACTCCGCCCACTTCCTTTCTGCTAAGATAAACAATTTATCAAAACGTATTTTTTTATCAATTTATGAAATACTTTCTTCGTTCACACATTTAAGAAAAGGCTCCAGCAATCTTTATTTACTTTATAAATTTAACAATGGAAAAAAGTGGACGGAGTTTGAGTCCGACCGCCCGAATAACAGCGCCAAAAAGTACGACATTCGCGGTAACTTGACGAACTACAACCAAACAACAAGGGGGTCAAGCAAAATACATTGTTAGATAGGCGAGTGTCCAGACCTGTTCTTCTACGGCCGTGCACACGGTACACTCTACCCTTAAGGCTCGGCAACAGTCGCCATTTGAATTATTTTATTTTTCCCCTCTTGTGAAATTCTGAGAAGAAAAATGTGAAATTTATTACTATAATATCAATTCTCTTTACTTTGCACTACAATAAAAGCATCGCAGTTGAATTGTTAACGTATATTTAAGTCGTAATCAGTCGAGCAAATAATGAATATTTAAAAAAATTGTTCCACTAATTACGGCTTAAATATACGTTAAAAGTTCAACTGCGATGCTTTTATTGTAGTGCAAGATAAATAGAATCGATATTATAGTAGCAAATTTCACATTTTTACACTCAGAATTTCATAAGAGCGTAAAGTAAAATAATTATATATGGCGACTGATGCCGAGCCTTAACTCTCCACTCAATTACTTATTTAATTCTGTTCCTAAACTTCGATTGAGATTTAGTTACCGAATAACGTAGCAAAACATTTGTGTTCTGTACACACTACCACTGTTTTCTTTGGGTACATACAGAAGAAAAACTTTTTTGTGATGTTGGCGGTTATTTTCAATGATGTATATATAGAATTCTTGAAAACAATATCACAGACAAGGAACGCGAGTAGTTGACAAAGAAGTGAAACTCTCTTGTATTATTTAGGCTTAGAAAAATACGAAGATTACGTGTTCAGTAGAAAACAAGAATGTTATTTATTTTCGAAGCTTATTGTTAACTTAACTTGCATATTGCGCTTACACGTTAGCTAAAACTGTTCATTGAGCATGCGTGTGGACATACACTGCGAAGAAAAAAATAGAAATGGCTAGTTCTGTGAATTTAAGTACAGAATTCTGTCTGGAACCAGTGTAGTTGCTGTACATAATCTTGCAGTGCTACTTGTACTGAATTAGGTACGGAATTCTGTACCGAAATTATAGGTAGTCTGTACAGGGCTTAAGGGTTCATCATTTTTATCTAAAGTCCAAAGTGCTTATTTAGCCTAACTACGTTAGTTGCACTCGCAATATTATTGATATTTAGTGGCTGCTTATGAATGTGAAGGTCAGAGGGTTTTACCGTCCTTTGACAGCGAGGTCTTACGATCCGATTATGATGAGCGAGATGAAGGAACAACATAACATCCATGCCCGTGCTGTGATTCGAAACCAGGACCTCTCGCACCGTAGACCGGTGCCTAGCCGTCTACGATACGGAGGCCTGCGGCTGATTATGAAGAATGTCAAACAATTTGACACTCGCAATGAAGGAGATTACCTAAATTGGGCTTATAACAAGACAGAGAGAGAGAGAGAGAGAGAGAGAGAGAGAGAGAGAGAGAGAGAACGTTCTTCTGAACACAAGCCTAGTCGCAATGAACTTATTGCTATTGGTAATATTTAAATTTATTCAATTAGTCGTATGGAGTGGCACAGTACGGTTAACATATTACCTATCGAGGTGGCGTAACGGTAATACGTTAGACTCGCATTAGGGAGCACCCGGGTTCATTACCCGGCCATCCTATTTCGGTTTTCCATGGTTTCCCGAATATACTCCAGGCAAACGCTGGGAGGGTTCCTTAACAAAAGGCCATGACCGACTCCTCTCCCAGCTCCTGTCATTGTAGCAAGTTGTGTCAACGTCTCTAACGACCTCGCTGTCGACCAGACGTTTAGCCCAATTATTAGGGACCTGAAAAATTCGCGTTTTCTTCTAAGCACGCGCTAGAATTCCGGCAACTATAGTTCGCGTTAGTTTCGCAACTGGCCCTTGACTTATTTGAAACCTTCCGAAAATCGTTGAGACCCTAACAAAAATGTAACTAAACACATGTCCATTTCACAGTATTAGCGAGCAGCTAATGAACAGCTGCGGTATGCTTGAGTTCACAGATATGCTTGGAGACTAGCCTACACGTCAGTGAACCCGCGAGTTTTTCGTCTACCAATCACCTTATCTCACAGTATTACGTATCAAGCAACACTTTTAGATATTAAAGTACTAAAAAAATTAAATTACAAAATACGAAATCAGTCATTTCGTAATACACAGCTGGAACGAAATTGAGTTTTAGAAATTTAGCAGAGTTCATCACTTGCGAAAACACGAATTACTCACACACCAAATTCAATGTGATTGTGGTGCACTAAATGGACAACGATGTAATTTAGTTGTCCCAGGTCTAATTGTTACGTCATGCGTTTCTTGTAATGCTGCTACTGACAAGTACCCTGCCGCTCTGAAATGGTAATATTTTAATACGTAACATTATTTAGTTTCGTCTTTAAACGAATGTTAGTGTTTGTTGCCTACGTTACACCAATATATTTTAAATAAAAAATAAATATTTCACCTATAGTTTCGAAAATTTTATTTAATGCTATGCCTTTCCAAAACGAGTTACAAACGAAAAAAAAAAAAACTTTGGTGGCTCAAACTTTGAACTGCAGAGAAAAAACAATATGTTTTGAGTTATTAGAAATATTTTCTTTTTCTTGCGCTAAATTCACATACCTTGCTGTAACACAGAACTAATGATTTAAATTCGGACTTTGTTACAATACGATTAAAAATTAAACATTTATATTTATTTAACACATAATTTTTAATACATTATTGTTATTTTCTTCATGCATTCGTTAACTTCTTAAACAGGTCTACGAATCTGTTGTGATTGTCCGGATGTTGTAGTAAAACCGGTACATTATCAGAAAGTAAAATAACGAATCTGTTGTGATTGTCCGGATGTTGTAGTAAAACCGGTACATTATCAGAAAGTAAAATAACGTAAGCGTTAGGTATTATTTAGAAGGAAAAACCAACCCATGACCTAACTAATACAAACAATAATAATTGTTGCATTGATAGAAGATTATTCTCTATAGAATAGTATATAATAGAACTTCTTGTTTGTATTACTTGTTCGTATTATGACGTACATAAATGTTATATTTAGTGAGGTGAAATTAGTAGTGTGTTTCCTACATAATAATACTGAATTATCTTCACAATACACTCCAACAGAGTTGCCACAATAAAGGATATCTAAAAGTATATTCCACGCCAGGTATAAGGTGATGTGCTTGAGTAGTGAAAGCCTTTATAGTTAAAACTTCACTTCCGTTTCATTGCGGAAATTATATCATACATCAAAAGAATTGGTTTTTATTTATCTGGGTAGAGCCCTACCTAAATTTCGTATTAAATTATGTGAAATCAGAAGCTTAACTGTTTCCAAAACTGAAAATATTTGCAGGTAAATAGAGCCTGTTGCACGCTGGTTGAAACAATACCGGTGAACAGAGGCGTGCAAATATTAGAAGTTTGAATCCTTAACTGAAACAAACGTACTTGCGATATTGTCATTTACTTATTTACTTTTTTGGCTTCTTGTATCCTTACTTGGGACACTGGATTGCGTCCATTTAATACTAATCCTATCATAAAACACCATTGCCATTAGCTTTCTGAACTGACGTATAGAGTTCTGCGATGGGACAAGACGATGTTCTCTTGCAATACTGTAACATTTATATCAGCGGTACATAGCGCTAAGCATACTGTTCATCACGCAGAGAAGAGCTGTTACTTTCAACGTAATATTACCTTTCTGGGGTTTGGTAAGGTCAATTCTGATTTGTATACAGCCCGTGTATTTCTGTTTAATGTTTCTCAACAATGCTGAACGCATTTTTGGATGCATTTTTAAAATGATTTAAACTCGAATTAATCGAGTGACTATTTGAATAGGTTTTAAAGTTCTAGAATTTTTCACTTATCGTTACATATGAATGTTTTGTAGGCGTGAGAACGTATCTTCACGAAATGCATTACAGTAGAATAATAATGAAAATATAATTGCGAGAAAGGTTACCTTTTTTTATAAATTTTATAATAAAAATAGTTACAAACAGTAGCTCGTTATGGTGGGAGTACCGTTTTATTTCTATGAAAAATAATCGTGATGTGTTTAATGTATTTGGGTTAGTTTTGAAAGACGACTTGAATGTCTAGTAGAGATTGTTATGAATAAAATAAACCCGGTTTTTTTAATTTTCAAAACGTAATCATGGTCCAATTTTGTTCTACGAAATACTGTTACACAATCCTTGCCTCCAACAGCAACACAATCCGCGCAGGTGACTAATTGTGTTTGCTGCACTTGATGGACTTCTGATGAGCATTCCATCACCAGAAATAAAAACGTAATTGATTTCAACGCTCACGTTTACTTAATAGAATATGAATGATTGAAATGAAACCTCATCAAGTCATTCAATCTAGTCTTCCATTTCGAAACGTACTCATTAGTATTTATTCCCCGTTGTTCAAAGGTTTCGTTTGGTACTCATGGAAGACTTGATTAAATTATACAAATAATAATTAAATTTAGTAATTTAATACAGACTTATTGAAATATTTTTAAAAATAATAATACAACACTTATGTGCACGCAATTATAGCTATGCAAATTAATATTTAAAATTAAAATTACAGGTAATTTTTTTTTACTTTCTAAAATCCATGCACTAAGTAAACAGTTAACGTATGTCTATCTCACACAAAGCAGTTCTCAGATTACTTAAGACACTCATCGCTTGATATAAGTGTGTTTCGGTTTCATATCTTTGCGTTTGACGCGTGGGAACAGCACACCGATAAGACCCAGAGTGCCACGCGCGACGATAAGCATGTCGTCTCTATTCACAGCGCGCCAAAACTGGGCTTTCGTTGTAGCACAGACTATATAGTAATACAGACGTGAAATGACGTGGCGGCTCGTTTCATGAGGGCGAACTCGAATGCTTATTGGCTGCCCGAGGCTGTTGATACTAGCCTCTTGTATGTTTCGTTCCTGCAAGTTACAGCAAGTTTCCTATTGGCCGGCTGTCGGTTAGCAATGCAGCTGCCTTACGCTGATTGGCTGCAGGTGTCTGCGCCATCTTGCTGGCCAGGGAAGCCAAATTGTGGGCGTGTGAGACTGAGTTCGCTGTCCTACCAGCTATTTCACTTCTGTATTCCTAAATATTCTGTGGTTGTAGTCTGCTTTCCTACAGGACTTTAAGCGGTGACCCTAATATTTTATTTTTGGACAGCATGAAGTAAAGGCCGACGCATGCATCTCGTTTCGCATTTTAGGAGCTCAGGTCGTATTTTCAGAGCGGTTTTTTGCAAATAACCGTAACATGAATAAGTTAAGTAGTTTCGCGCAAAAAGAATACCACGTGACGCGCTACTACATCTTCCATGCGCCAGGCGAGGACGTCTCTTAAGTCCATGATCCATCATTTATACTGTTTCACTATTGCCATTTTTTTATTCCTAAAGAAGAACTGATATCGAAAAAAACTGTTGCACAGTTTTGTTAAAAATAGTTTGTTACTATTTAGTCTATTTTTTAAAACCAAAAATTATAAAGCTTTGGCAGATTTGTTGATTAATAAGAACCCCCTCAATCACATAATTACCTGAAACCATTGTGTATTTTGTCCTGAAAAAAAAATTGTTGACGTAGTATATAGGCCTGCTGTCGTTAAGAAGAACTGTGTAAAAGTTTTTTTTATAGCTGCTCTCGGTAAGTATAAATCAATAAGTATCATAAAAGCAAAATACATTATTGATCATGGCCCTAAAAGTGTCTCGCTCCAGAATTCTTTCACAATTTACAGTGGCATTCTAGCCTGCTCGTCAGTACCTCACACATGCACACAAATGTAATGGCTAAACACGCCCCAACTGTTCTGCTACCGTATACACTTCTACCACTTTGGAAATGCTGATCCCGCATCGCTCCTTGCAGTAGCCGTAGTCTGCTAACGTTGCCTTCGCTGTTGAAGTCGTCTCCGCTATTTACACGCACCGGCTTAACACCACGATAACTCTCTTGCTCGGACTCCGCGATCTGTATTTATACACCGCCGCGACGAAGCCCACATCAATTTCGCAGCTCGGGGATGATGACAGTTGACCCCAGCCTGAAGTTTCTAGCTGTTAGACAAAGCTTCGATGAAGACCTGGGTGCATGGTATTCAAGGACGGCTTAGCGATAACGACCTGTGCTTGCCTCCCAGACGATCTGTGACGTCAGCGAGACATGAATGGGAAGCAGTCCTGGGTGTTTCCAGAGATTTGCGCAGGCGAGAGGGTAGACGGACGGCGTGACTTGTCGCCTCGCCTTCAGACAGTTGAGAGCTGTCTCGTTACAATTCCTAAAGTTGCCCGGAAAAATTTCCACCATTCTTGTCTCAAAAAATTATTAACAAAAATTAACGGATTACCTTAACAACCCTAACAGCACAGGTGGTGCTGGAAAGTTGCTACAACGTTACAATGTGCTAAGTTCGTCACATAAACACGTTGCCTACATGTGCCAGAAATGTTACAATTGCTACGTTGCCGAGGCAACCTAGCAGCACGTTGCCTGCACGTACCAGAAATGTTACAGTGGCAAAGTTGTCGAGGCAACCTAGCTGCACGTTGCCTGCACGTGCCAGAAATGTTTCAGTAGTAACATTGCCGAGGAAACCTAGCAGCACGTTGCCAGAAATGTTACAGTTGTGAATTTCCCCACCATACCAGTTAGTTTCATTTCTGGCCAACAGATGCCAGACATGAATAACGGCTGTTGTTTTATATTCACATGTACAAATAATCCAAAAATTCTGTGTTTTGCATGAGCTATTGTGGTATCCGTTTAACTGTATTTTAAAAATCTTAAAAATTGGGAAACAACATTTAACATTGTAAAACTATTTATTATTCGCTTAATTATGACAGGGATGATAAGCATTTTATTTTATTTAAGTACCATTAATAGTGAGGACCTTCCTACTTTTCCAGTGCCAACTTTATTTTTAATGCATGTAACTGCTGAGTGGTTACACTCCTATTCTGTCGAGAGGGTTTTTACGGTACTATGCCGGTTTTTCCCTCTCCCTTCTTAGATTATGGCTTAGCTATGGGTACACTTAGGGAGGTAGACATGGCCCCAATTGCGGCCATGTCTGCCCAATCCCTCTCTGCCGCGATGCATGCCTCCTCTGCATGAAACTTCCCCCTTGTAGGCGTATGGGGCTCAGCCCTGAGACGCACTTAGTCCCGATCCTTCCCCGGGCCACACACATAACTTAGTAGTTAGGGTAGGTTAGGAAAAAAAATTACTTTTCATATCAGTGATTGCCCATCCAAATGATCAATATCAATACAAAGAATGGTAATATTTCGTACTTACATTTCGTCATCATTCTGATTATAACTGATGATGTTGTAAATATTTGCACTTTGCGTACAGGTGTATGGAAGATAAAAAAAAATAATCTAAAAGTTCTGAAATAAGGCTGTTCTAGCCATGTGCTATCGAGACGCTGGCAACGTGCTGGCGAAGTGCAGGCAACGTCGCATTGCAACGTTGCCTGCATCTATTTTGCACATTTCTGGCACATCACAGCATGTTGTAACAACAGCACAATGTTACAGTGTAAAGTGCAGGCAACGGTGCCGTGCTTTTAGGGAAGTATACATGCTTGATATAATCTTTGAATATTATTCTTCAGCAAACAGTACTCACACACTTAGAGTAGCTATCGAATAAACTTTTAAATTTCTAAGTTCTGTGTACCTAGCGAGGTGGTACAACTGTAACAGGCTTAACTCGCATTCGGAAGGACACAGTTTTGATTCCCGGCTCCAGCCATCCTGATTATTGGTTTCCATGGTTTACCAAAATCTATTTATCTATGATTCGCGTGGTAAGCTTATTTTTCCTTTGTTTCTGGACATTCTGTATTTATATTTAACTATACTGTATAGTGTTGAACTAACACGGCGAAAGTCCTTGCCAACAGACCGTCGCGGCGAGAGGCACAGGGATACATACCTCGAGGCTAGCAGCTGCCGGATGGGTCAGCCAGGCGTTCAAAGTGTTCGCCCCAGAGGCCAGACGGGCGAAATTGGCGTAACGAAGCGATGTGGAAGGCAGGAAGTAAGGGGCTGGGGCAGGGAGAGGGGTTACCTTCCACCTCGCTGGTTCCCCGTAGCTTGGCAAGGGGTGCTACTAACTCCTGTCTCTCCCCCACCCCCTCATCACCCCGTATGACCACGCTCGGGATCGAAATGTTCAAACAAGATGCGAGAAAAAAAAACTATATATCTACACGAGTGTCAATACAGACAACTCACTGTCGTGTTTACCGGGCCCATTTACTCTCGTGAAGTGGAGGAATTTTTCTGAGAGGTTCAGCTTGCTGTCTTGCCTACCTCACAGCCCTGTAGAGAGCAAGGATAGGAAATTACGTTTTTAATTTAATTAGGTGGAACTCATTACCTGTCGAACCTACACGCATGCCAACTGATGATATATTATGCTGTTTATATAATTTTATTCAAATTATATAAAAAGTATTTTATCCATTTTCGGCCGCTAGAAAATGTGCTGTATTGAGTAGTGGTGAACTTGAAATGAGCATACACACGTGTGACGTTCTCTGAATGCTGTTACTAAGCAGACATTATTCATGTGCGATGAGTAGTTTCAGAATAATCTGGTAACGGAAGAAGCTGTGTACACTGCTCGGCATTGACTACAGTATGTATTAGTGCAGTACAAAACCTTAGGATCGTTTTACCTTTTTCACTCGATGAATACGACGGGTGAGTAAAGCAAAGCACTCTTCGAAAGTGAGTGAAAAGAGTTTGGTCATCATCTAACTCTAATGTCTTGAGTGGTGGTGTCGGGTGATGAGATATGGGACAGATGATATGCAAAGGCATAGAAAACGGGAATAACCATGAGAAACCCAATGGACAGCGGCAAATGTCCGACATATTCTCCACATGTGAAAACTGAGAACGACCTCGCCGAATTAGCGAAACCGGATTGCTGTGGTGTGAGGTGATTTGTCTGACAACACTATACCTCCGCGGGCACGTACATACTGCGAAAGAAAAAGAACTTTAGGGAGAAACTCCTGTGTGATTTCATGTAATCCATATTGGGCGAGGTGGCGCAATGGTATCCGGTTGGACTCGCGCTCTGGAAGACCACACTGCTTCGGCCATCATAATTTGTTTTCCGTACTGTTTTGCGAAGATTCTTCAGACGAATGCTGAGTTTTGGATTGCCTCTTAACAAATACAATGGCTGATTTCTTTCCCAGTTGCTGTACTTGTGTCACAGTCTCTAATGGCCTGTCTGTAAATGATTCGTAAAGCTACATTTAAGGTCCTGCGAACAATGTGCAAATCTTGTGAAGATTTTCTTTACACAACTGCTTATGAAGAGATTTTTTCCCCACAATGACACTATTTTTCTAAAATCCTTTTAAACAGCAGCATTAAATGTAAACATGCTCCTGACACTGTTGGCAACTAGGAAGACGTGCAAAAAGCTACACCATCGAAGTACATAGCAACATAGATGCAATCTTTTTTTCCGGAGCGGACAAAAAAGTGGCCAACGTCATCGTCTAGAAGATTCCAGGGCGTGGCACGGCGAAGGCCGATTAGCGACATTGCCATGCGGAGTAAATATTACCCTCTTCTTTTACTTTTTTTGTTCTTGAACTACGTAGCCCCCATTACAAACCACCCAATCAGAAAAGAGTACGTAATTCCGACCGGAGTGAATAAGGAGGGGATGACCAACCCTGTCGCTAAAATTACTGTCAGTTTCACGAGTCCCTTAAGGGGCTCGCCTCGTGGCACATGTGTTTGTGTGAGTGAGGTATGGTGCTAAGGGCGACGTCGTATGGGCCATACAACGGTGCGTCGCCTCTAAGCTTAAGGCGTGCAGTCTTCGCGAAAAAAAAAACAAATTTCCCATTGGACTTTAAGTGGTGACCCTATTGTTCTATTGTTTTATTTACGAAATCACTTATATAAAGTCCAATGCACTACCCTTAAGTGGTTTCACATGTATTCGGCTAGTATATGTTCCGCTATAGCAGCATGTAAACCCCGTTTTAACCCATTTTGACGTGCCCTAAAAGGGGATTTCTAATACGTGTGTTGTCTTGAAAGTACTTAAGGGCAGTCGTCTGAAGTGTGTGTTCTTTTCGTAGACAAACGGCGTGAACACACGTATATTAGTTTCGGTGTAAACCGTTTTCTTCAAACACGCTGCAGTGTGATTTTATGGCAACGAGGCCAGCCCCTTAAGGATGTTCAAGTGGTATAAAATCATAATTTTATATTTACATGAAATAGTGTTAGTTTTGTAGAAGGTACTTCTGAGAACCGTTTTCTCTTAGAATGATGCGTCAAAGTTATAATTGTATGTTACGCTGCTATTCAAATAGTGAAAACCAATAGACTTACTTAAATTAAATAATTCACAGTGAAATAACATGACAGGGGTTACGTAACCTAACATTTACAAATCCACAACGTAATATTTTTAATGTATAAAAAAATCGAAGGTACAGGAAATTTAGGACATTTTAAAATACGAAAATTGTTCACTGGGAGATTTGCTAATATTAGAATACGTAGCCCATGGTATGTTATTGCACTGTAATTATTTAGTTTTAGTAAGTAAGCTGGTTTTTACAATTGAATGACAGCGTAACATGCAAATTTTGACTTTGACGCACTGTTATGAGAAAATTATACGAGTTAAAATTGTATTGTAAGAGGAAACTGTACTTTCAAATATCTTCTACGCAACTAATATTATTTTGTAAATATATAAAATTATTATACTAAGCGCACTTGAACACCTTTAAGTTATAGTGAAAATTTCATCTCCACAGAGTCATTCGCCAGGGCTGAACAAAGAAGCGTTTCGCGTACAATCCGGATAAATATGTAGATGTGAGGTCGAGATTACCTTTTCGTTGACAGGTATTTAGAGATGAAACAAGGATCATATAATGGAGTAAGAAGTAATGTTACTGTGAACCGTTTTAATGAACCGTATAAGTATTTGTCTACTGATTTTGGCTTCTCTGGAATTATAGTTCATTGAGTTTAGTATATTATAATAACGCATTCCATGAAATTTTCGTGAAGAGAAGGAGTGACTATGTGGGATGCTTGCTATATTCAGAAAGAGTCAAGACAATTCTTTCACACATAACATATAATCCCACTTGATATGCAGCAACAACACACTGCATAATGTAAAAACATTGAATTACCAAACAGTTTTTTTATTTTATCTGAAAAAAAATTGTATCGATTTTGCTCCTACTGTGTTTCATTTTACGGAAAAATTGAAAATACAATTTAGACTTGCTTTTTTTACTGGCTATCATCACGTAAAATTAAATCAGTCCGTCCTGACTTATCTTGTGCTGTGATCCTGGTGTTTCCTTAAGATATACTCAATTTGGATTTTCAAATGTAAAGTATCTAACTACGCTACTACGTCAATATCAGAGAAACATCACACATAGCCAAACCTTCCCTTCACGAAAAATACCACGTAGTAGGAAATTTTACATTGTGCTCCCCTATTAGTTCCAGTTACTCATGTTCTCTTAGTGCATAATATTTGACGTCGTGGCCTGTCGACTAAAGTTTTCGTAACTGGGCCGAAGTTATTTGGTTGTTGTCACGTGTTAAGTGATTTTCTCGGTTATTTAACATATTACAGAACTTGAAAAAAATGTACAGCACAATTTATATTTAACTTGTTTTAAGTAGTATCTACTACGTGCTACGTTTGTCAGTGGCTATGAGAGTGTTTTTGTATATTTGACATTACAGGAATTGTCAAATTATATAAGCATCGATGTCTCGGTTGGCAGTCAATACACCGATAATGTATTAGAAAATTTTTATTCTGTCGTAAAAACTGGGGAAGTAGAAAACAGATTATTCACGAGTGAGAAAAAAATTACGCTCGAAATGAAAGTGTACATTTTCACATAAGTTACACCCTGGAGTCTTTAAGTTTTAAGCCAACATTCGCCCTCGTAATTGACCATGCCAGCTTTCGTTTTAATTGTTTTAGAAGAGCATTAATTTTTAGTTTTGGTTAGTTAGTAGCTGATAATCGTTTTGGTTACCTTATAGTGACAAGTAAGTAACTCAGAAAAGAGAACAGTAAAGGTGTAATCTTACAGGTACGAGTGCCTACCCCGTTAAATTTGCGCAAATGTTGGAATACTCTTAGCAAATATTTTGTTTATTTTATAAAAAGTCCTTATTATGGTCCATTTCTCGAAACATAACTTTTGAATACAGGATCCAGCTGAATATCAATGAAACCCAATGAGCGAACAAGGTTGTAAAACTTCAAAAAGTAGAAACGTTGTCATTTTATTGGTTATCAATCATACCAAATTCATGCATGTACCTAACAGGTGTAAAACGAGCTCTTCTGATAAAACTACGTTTAAAGTATTGCATTCAGCGTCATTTCCATGACCGTATAAAATATCGGATGGGCAAGAGTACCACACCACGCGAAGGTCAGGTTTACTACTGGGTGTACCGGTATGCATATGCTTGTCTTTGAGGATGACATGATTTGAGGTCATGTAAAGTACATGCACCGGAATGAGAAGGGCGTGAGAAACGGGAGATCCCCGAGAAAGCCCTCCGACCAGTGGAGCTGGATCCCGCCGGGGATCAAACCCGGATCGCCTTGGTGGGAGGCAAGTGGACTGAATACTCGATCCCCGCGGTCCCGTTTGACCGTACAAAGGTTGCGAGACAGAATCTGAGTCGAGCGTGTTCAACTGTAGTTATACACGGCGAGAGACTCAGTCATCACGTGCGCGGGAAGTTGTCGCGGGGGGTCGTGTTGCAGGTGTGTGAGGGTGTGGAGAACCTGCCCCTCTCCACACCCCCAACACCCGTGTCTGTCTTTGTGGAGTAGCGGGCGGCGGCTCGGGTGGCAGTCAGCGGGGGCAGAGGGGCGAGATAACGCGACACCGGCGCGGGGCGGCTGGCGGCAGGAAACAATTTGTAACGCTATCCGAGGGCGCGGCCCCTCAGACCGCCAGCCGCTCTCCTCACCTATACTATCTCTGCGCATGCGCACTGCTTCTCTGCAGAAAACAAAGCCCTCGAGCCTCACTTAAAGTCGACCATTCCTTTACTTACTTTACTCTGCGTCCGACCAACTGAAATGGACTTAGACACGAAGGTTTACTGAAAAGAGACAGCGATTTTTGTCAGCGCGTTGGTGAGGGGTGACATGATGTGAATATAGAGCAGCGCCGAAATGAAGAGGCGGGGAAAACGAGAGATCTCCAGGAAAACCCGCCTACCAGCGGCATCGTCCGGCACAGTTCACTCGTGCGAAAATCCGAGGGACCGACCGCACCGGGAATCGAACCCGGATCGCCTTTGGTGGGAGGTGAGAGCTGTAGCCAATGCTACAACCGCGGCCATATGTTGCAAAATATTTCGATTTAAAAAGATGGGCTGATGTAGTAGGTTGAATTTCTGTAAGTACTGCATACTATTATATTCCGAAGTACTAAAATTAACCATTTTTACAAAGGTAATAACAGTAAGATCATTTATTTTATATTAAAATTAGCTAATTTATCATACAAAAATAGCCATGGTAGAATTTCTTTTCCAAACTTTTACGACTAATTACTAGAAGAAATATAACTCCTACTCCATTTTTCCATTTCCTCCACTAACTAAGCCTTTGATATAAATAATAACCAACCGTATATTTCAGCACATGTCTGCCGACTGTTTAAGTAAGCATTATTATTATAATAAGTATGAACCCAAAAATTTTCTGACTTACGTACTTATTTAAGTCGCTTTTGTCAATACATTAAGTGTTTTCGTTAATTATTTACCTACATTGCTGAGGGAAAAGAATTTGTTGATGTAGCCCAAAGAGTACTATAGTTTCTATCAGTATCAAATACACTAAATATTTTTATCAACGATTTTCTCAGGCCGACAAAAACCAACGAGTGGCGCAGGAAAGAACAGAAAGTCTGAGAAGCTTTCAGTCAAAATGTTCCGTCACGCAGTAAAATATGGAAATAAATTATGAAACATCACGCCGGGAGAATGCAGCCGCTTTAACACAAGTGTATTGCATGTTGCATCACACAAGGCACATGGAAGAACTGGTTGTATGAGTAATCACGTCATTGAAGGGTCAGAGAAAATGAACAACTTCAACAGTTTCAGCGTAACAAGCTGTCGAATATGCTGACCACCCGTGACACGACAAATGAACCAATTTGTCGCCAACTTTGATCTCTGCCTCGGGCGTGTCTTTGTGACAGCTTGAAAGCATTATCTGTTGGCGTGCAAATACACTACGCCAGTTAATATGCAACTTGTCACACACATACCTACTAACACTGTACCTGCATTTTATCATGGCATTTTGGATTATGTGATATCGCAGTGATCTGTGAATGACATTTACACAGTTTGCATGAAATTCATCTTACCATGAATACTGATTTAAGTTTTTTCGTGACAATAATAATGCTGATATTTCAGAAACAAAGGCATTCGTATGGATGAAATTGGTCATAACAGGTGAATTATCTATAGTCCAGGTAATTACCTTAATAAGTTATAACAAATAAAATTTTGACGGTAATGCACATACGCGCACACCTACACACTAGCCGTGTTCGTAACGGCAAATTTGGGGATTTAGAGTTTAGGAATTTAGGGCAGATGGTTTCTAACATAAAATATCATCGCATACATGCGCATGCGAATTCGGGAACTAGAGGTTTGAGGGAATTTCATTGTTATTTTGTTACTTTTCTCGTATCATGATCCATGAGGACTTTACGGATAGTAATTTCTTAGCCTGGGTAAAATAAAATATCTACCCGTCACGTTTATAAAGTTATCCAAAGGAAGTATGCTTGCGCTCGAAAAGTGAACCAAGTTATATGCTTGCATTTATTTGTTCTCAAATTAACTTATCTGCAGTGACGTATCAAAGCAAATGTCTAGCTCACACTAGAAGGTTAGTTTACTTAAAGGGAAGTGTTAGATGCTAAATTATACTTTGTTAATTTTCTGCAATAACTTATGTTTTAAATTATTTTATTAAATGTGGCAATGTTGAGGCATAGAAGATATTTGTGATGAATTTTGGATATCGTTGTACTGTTGTGTATTCATCTTATAATGGACTTGTAATATTTTTTTTTAAATTTAACCTACAATTTTTTGCAACGATTCTTCTTGGTAAATTAACGAAAGATTCCATTAATACTTAAGTCCAGCAGTTTACCAAATATTCTTTGCCTCGTCGAAGAGAAAATTTTGATAGTACAACTTGATTAATGTCATGGCTCGAAAACTGAAAAATACGAGTAATTACCTAACACTCCCATTAAACATCCGTTGATAACAAATAATACCTAGGTTTCTTTACTGAAACAGCGACTGATGTTTTGTTGCTCTCTCGTTGCAATTAAAAGGATATGTAAACACTAAACCACCAACTTATTTTATTATATTATTTCAACATACACGGCGTAGCATTAAATGCGCTGTGCCAAAATCTCTTCACTCATTACTCGACGTAAATGACGAAGAGGTAAGAGCAGATATGGAAGAGAATCTTGTCCAAGTACTGAAGTCCACAGCCGCAGCAAAGAGCACAGTAGCAGGTCGCCAGTAATTGAACAATCCAGCAGCAAGCTTATACCCTACTACGCCACGAGGCGCACGCTACTCCATAATGCATGTGACAGTTGACGAGACTCATTTCCCGCGAGAATTACACACGGAAATGGCGGTACCGTGTCTTCCTGACGGGGCGGAAGAGAAAGAATGGATGACGCTTCGGCGCGGGAGGAAGTGGGGGCTTGGGGAGAGTTTATTTAGTTTGCCTTTCCTACCAACCCCTCAACCCCTAACTTCCCCACACACAACTCTGCCTACCCTCCCGTGAGCTTTCTTTTCCGGCCTGTCTAATGTAAAATTCCCAGAAGAATTAACCGGGAGGGGAAAAAAAAGGCAGCAGAAAGCCAAACAAAAGTCGGGCCGGGACTAGCTTTATTTTATTTACTTTTTATTTCGGAAAGGTTGGCAACTTTGGTATAACTAAACAGTCAAACAGAATAATTAACACGGTTAGCTCAGTGTTGTAAAAGTTGCTGTTGACAAGCGTTGATAAACACACTTGATTGACGCCGGATGTAAGAACGGAAAATTAGCAAATGCCAGAGAACTTTGCACAGATGTCATAATTTTGTAAAATAAGTCAATTTGACCGATGGACTACTTCGTTACGTTATGATTACCAAGAGCCTCGCCTGGAGGACGGGCTAGCGACGACGGCAGTGCAATCAGGTCAGTGGTTGCACAAGACAAGACCCTCAACGATTCTCCCCACCTGCACTGGTATGGCAATATAATGCAAAGTATTGGGGGAATCGGGGTCTGTCTCCTTCAAGCCTTTCAGCCGTCACCACCTCGCCAAGATGGTCCTGGGTCGAGACCCACGACGTGCCGCCGTCCGTCGATAGCCGAGCACATTCTTTATCAGCCTCCGGCACATTATGTTAAGGTAAGGTCTAAGGTGTCCGAAGGGTCACCCACCATATCGCAGAGTACAGTATAAACATAACTAACAAACAGCCGCTCCCCTCCGATCTAAATTATGTAACGTAACCTTGTAGTAATCTGTAACTAAACTATGTAGAGTAAAGCCACCGTAATCAGATTAACATATTTCATTTAACCGTAACCCTCACCCTTAACTTAACCACTTATATAATTTCAGTATAAAATGCCTACCTCTGAATACAGCCACCCATCCACTATAAATTATGCGTAAAAGAGGGCGAGGTCTACCGCAACTTTCATCATCATTATTTTATTTTTTATTTGTACCAGATATTTTTCTTCTTATTTTAGACACACAATATGACTAAATTTGGCTCTAATGAAATTTTTTTATCTCTCATAGTTTTCGCGTAATGGCTTGTTAAAGTCATATTTTGCATGTTTCCGCTCATAAAAATAAAGAACAAAAATTATTTGTATTAAAAAAAACTGAATTTTTAAAATTTTTATTTTTAGTTTCAGCATTTTTTAAAATTGAAACAATTGTTATTCTTTATTTTTATGAGCATAACATTGTAGCCTGCAATGTCCTTATCCACTATGATTTTTTTTTTTAGTTTGGTATATCAGTTGGTTTTAGTGTTGTCCTTAAAACAGAAACATGCTAAATATGACTTTAACATCCCATTTCGCGAAAACTATGAGAGATAAAAAAATTTCATAAGAGCCAAATTTAGTCACATTTTGTATCTAAAATAAGAAAAAAATATCTGGTACAAATAAAAAAATTCTGATGGAAATTGTGGTAGACCGCGCCCTTAAATATTAATTTTGTAACATTTAGCAATTAAATATTTTAGGAATATAGCTGCCGTGTACAACTTTAGACAACTGCGCGCCGAAAGTAAACTTTGAATGACACTACTAAAGAGGATATTTTCTCACATGTTGAACAGTTTGATATTAAAAGGTCATCTGCCGTACTTCTGCTTACAGTTTGACGGTCTAATCAGCTGGTCACCATAAAGTGCGTACAGCTAGGAGATTTACGGGTTCCTTTTCCCATATACGCTACAGTATACTAGGTTCATATTATAAACCGCGTTTCAATAATATAACAATTATAACTCTGGTACGTAACGGTGTGCACTTACCCACGACATTGGAGGGACAGAAAAATATAGGAAGTATTATCTCTAAACATCCGACATAAGTTATTGTCGCCCAAAACTGCGTGCAGTTTTGCAACTACAAATTGTAAAAGTATTTTTACTGCCGATGAAATGTATATCCATAGTTATCATATTGGTAGATAGAGCAACTTATTGGCATCTAGCCCACACAGCGTTGGACCATTATTAGCATTGTAATTTGTCACTTCTTCATTAATAGCTCACATCCCTCCAGTACATGCCGAATATGTCGTGTCATTTACAAAAGTATCTTACCCTTACAAGTACTTTGATTCTAGTCAGTCCCAAAAAAATCTATGAACTTGCCAAGCCTATAGTTGATAGTCCAGTGATGATAATCATGTATATAAACGCAAGAAGAATATAAATTAGATGAAATGAAAAGTTAAGCTGGGCCTTTGGTGATTACTTTACTGTGTACATCATTACGAACATATTTTAAATTTCAAAAAACATTCTATAATGAAGAAAGAAATAATTTTCTCCTGCAAATTTCCTTCCTCCACCATTCCTTGGCTAAACTGATCCGAGGCACTTCAGGCGAGGTATAGCTGAATCAGGCGTTGCTAGCGAACCATGTCTCAGAAGCACAACATGATAATTTGTTTCGCTTGTACTGAGTGAGACATAAAAATGAACAAAACTGTCCGCCAATCAGACGCACGCCATTATTTTAGTACAGTAGGTTTTCATCGAACCTAGTCGAACTGAAGTAATGGCGTTTAAAATCAATGTAACGAAACATAAATAGGCTTTATTTAAAGTAACCTAAACAATCGTAGGATGAAGTGTTTATATTCGTACAAGATATTATTTGTTTTGTAGACATATATTGTGACTATTTTTCCTATAGTGCAAATTTTTCAGCTTTAATAGTTTTTGTATAATGACATGTGAAAGTTTTAATTTGCATAAAACGGTCGTACACTACAAACGAAAAACAACTGAATTCCAGAAATTAAATGATTCACACTGAAGAATAGTGTCACTGGCTACGCCAAGATATGTTTGAAAACAGCACTGAGTTTTTGTATTATAAAATTACTGAATTAAAGATAAATTTACTAAAAACCTCCGGGAAGTGGAGTTTCAATTTGTAATAAGATATTTTTTTTGTTTGGTGGATTATATTCAGTTAGAGTGTTCCATCAAAGAGCTGAGCTAGTATTGCAGGGACAGACGGCGTGTCACCCCTCCGGGCAGGTTGGGAAGCTAAGGGGCGGCCACGCGCCCTCTTGCCTCTTCAATAACATTTTCACGGCTCAAGGACACTTGAACTTTCCTGCCTGGGCGAGGGGAAGGAGAGATCCCAGTTTGTCACGCTCCTCTCAAACACCCATATCGATTGGTACTGCTGTTTAACGAACACGTTCTCAATCCAGACTGGTTGCTACCTACTCCAGACATAGCCGTTGTGTCGGTCATAGCTGAAAGTAAAGAAACACGTTGAAGCAAGGAACAACATTTCGAGTATATTATATTTGTGTGAATTATTTCTTATTCCTTACAACATCATTTGTTTAGCTCCCGAAAATAAATAAACGCCACTCACGAGATTTTAAACGAACTAACGAATAACCCGAAACGAGGAAAAATAAGAGTTATAAAATTCCAAAATTATGGATACCGAATAAGAAAAAATATATGTAAGTAATTATTTATTAAGTGCTCAGGTTTGAAACATTAAAAAAAAAAAAAAAAAAAAGGACTGTTATTTTTAAAAGTAGTGATATTAGGGTGTACGAAAAGTACATAGACATTTTGGTAAGAAACGATTTACCTTCCCAGAAATACGACTTAAGGAAAAAGGTTACATTCCATGTAATTAGTAGTATCCTTCACACTCATATCAGCAAGTACAGTATCATAATTATTTTTCTCAAACTTGGTTTATTGACACGGTTGAGTTTAACTGTCATATCAATCAAAGGTTTATTTAACAATGGTTTTACCCTAAGCGTGCTTCTAAAAACGACAAGCCCACGCAATAGCCAACATTATAACTCAGAATACGCTCACCGCCGGCGCCCTTCAATCGTTACTGGTATTTCCGACTGGAAGACTATTTATGGTAAAGTGAAAACTTTTCAAGATTGTATTGTCGGTAATGATATCAGCAATGAAACATTTATTTATTCACTGAGTTCTGTTAAATTAATATAATGTACCTGTTACTCGTGTTTCTCAGTTAATGCAGGCGGAAAGCTACAAATGGGCTGTATTTTGATGATGGTAATAATAGTAATAGTAATAATAACGAGGGTTTCCTATGGATGTATTTTCCATGTTTAAGTGAGATCAAATTAGATAATGCTGCTCCATGCGAGTAGCCACTCATTGTACTAAAATATTTTAACATACAGACATTTTGGTCAATATCGAGGCCTTGTTTGACGCAGTGGCTGAAGCGCTCGCTTCCCGTCAAGGCGATCCTGGTCAGGTTTCCTTCGCGATCGTCCTAGACTTTTTTCATGATTTGAGAAACGCGGAAGATGTTGCCGTTGGCAGGTGTGTTTCCTCTGGGCAATCCCGTTCTTCGCATTACTTCGCTGCTCCATAGTAGGACTTCAATTCATGTCACCCTATGGGCGCCCATCAGAAATCTGCTCTCGGAGTGTGTTACACTTCCCTTTATCTATTAAATATTACGAATGATAATATGCATTAAACTACCCGTAAATAGCAGCATGCTAGTGATTTACCTAAACACGATTTAGGCTAACTTTAGAGTGTGAAACAGAACCTAACAGCTATCCACTTGACACAATTCTCTCTTGTAGAACACATTGACAGACTCAAAGTTCCTGCCGGCACTGTTAACTCAAAAGTACATTAATCCGTTTACGTATTAAATTGCAAAGGATGGAATCGCTGGGCAAATAGAAACACTAGTGACAAAATGTTCGGTAAGGCTACCTAATAATATCATTTCCGAGTTAAACTGATGAGAAACAACTCTTGTAGACAGCAGCTAGTCACACCTATTTACGAAAATTTTTGTTTAAACTAGGGAACTGACTAATAAACGCTCTGACAAGATGCGGTCTAATGAAGTTGTTTCATTCAATTATACCTTCAAATTAAAATTACTATGCGGTATTTCAAAATATTTTGTTACAAGGATTTCTTGTCTTTAATAGCCCTTAGCTTATGTGGATCTACTTCCTACATGTTATTTAAAAGAAAGCACATGAATGATTATAGAATCCCTGTGGGGATAAGTTATGTCCCCTTCGTTTCCCACATCTACATTTCAGAAAGACACATTATGATGCTTATTTTCAAGATAAAAATGTAGACGATCACAAGCTACAGCGTTCAAATCATATTGCATAAGAGTCGGTTTACTTTATTTTTATTTTGATCCCTCTTCCCACCAACTCTCAGAATAGTTGGTACATCCCCCAGTACAGCATGCAGTTATCAGAATCAAATGATCATAATGAACATGAAATACTAAATGATGTCCCAGCTGAGCTGTACTAAATTACTAATTACTAACTCAGTAATCGTAACATGCTTCAGTCATCCAATGACATGTTTACGCAACTTGTGTTGAAAGTTGCTCCAGTGTACAATATTTTCCCACCCTAGCCTCTGTGTGGAGTTGTTCACCTTTGATCTCCCCCTCTTTGATAGGGCGCTGCCCTACAGGCGGGGTCGGGGAAGAGCGCACTTGCTCTCGCGGCCTTGGAGAGGCGCGGCGTAACCTTATCTGTACGCAACACTCCGGATTAATCCGAGTAACAAAGCTGGGTCTCCGTTTAAATCTGATCCGCATATCACCTGCTTTCTTTTGAAGTGCCCGGCCACCGGACACCGCAACGGTCGCCAGGTGACGAGAGCAGAGGGCCTATGCTGGAAAACACAGCTCGAGCGCTCGTGTACGAGTCGTTTCGAATGGTCAGATTCGCATGCGAACTGGCCTAGCTTAAAACACGTATGCTCCACTGTCTTGAACTCGTATGCGAAATAAGTGTACGAAGCGAGCACCGTTGGTCGACAAGATGGCGGCTATTCGAATGTCTATCTCGACTTGCAAAATATGAGTTTCTGTGATAAATAGGGGATTTAAAATGTTAATGAGCATGACAGAATAATCTAAATATTAGCAGAAACTATGTTAGTGTGATTAACTCGGCCAAACACAAAAGGAAATGTCGTAATAATCGAAAAACAGGATTTAGCACCTTACTAACAATAAAAATCATCTTTTTGGACTCCATAATGTGTGGTACTCGTAGTGCTGCGGTAGCGTGCTTGCTTGTCAACGAAAGTATTCGAGTTCAAAACTCGCCACAGATGAATATTTTTTTATTTAAATAAATGCATTAATAAATTCATGCTAGAAAAATAAATCTACGAACTATTTATTTATTTTACGTAGTTTTCTATTTTAGACACAATGAGGCTAGTCTTTATCTTCCGTTTGTATAGACGAAGCAACTAATGACACAAATATAGGCACACATAAATATTTATC
>PNEQ01066372.1:24661-53031 GCA_003012365.1 Medauroidea extradentata | reverse complement strand
AGGTAAGACTAACGAAACGAAGGCTTCAAGAAACTAAGGTTTAAGTTACATGGTTTTAAACTATAATTATATAAGTTAGTTATGTTAATAATTTCACGTAATTAATTTGAGGCAGTTTAATTAAATTTAGAGCAAATTTTGTTGAATTTTATATAAGAGGCCAAGTACCTACTGTTAACATGTAGAATTTTTTGTCTCAGTATTTTACTCAAATAAAATTAACCACCCGCATTAATTGTTTAACAGTCATCACAATTGAATCGTGCATTTGAGAAATGCACTAAGTCAAAATCGACCATTTTTGGGTTTTATTAAAAATAAAATAATACGGCCAAGCCCGATCGTTTGGCGATGAAAAGAACTAAGTCAGCCTACTGCATACGGGAGAAACAGCGTATAGACATTGATGATATTCCATAGAACGGCACTAAGTCACCGACTTAGTTCCTTTCACCACAGACCTGTTCCTAAAATGTTACACGAGTGTTATGTTGTTTTACTTAAGTTATAGTGTGCAAAATGTTTTTGCAGGTATCCGACTGCTACAAACAAAAACAATGATTTTAATATGGTCGGTTTTTTTTACATATCTTGAATATGACGTTGTATACGTAATAATTATGACCATGTATACGTAATTTAATATCATTCATATCAAATAACATTACCACAAACTATTAGAAACCTGTTAATTTGATTTCTTTACCTAGCAGAATTGGTATTGCTATATGTTTAGTGAAGAAAGGAACTGAGTCAAAAATATTAAAAAATAAAAAAACAATTAATTTAACATATTAATAATGATAATGTTAGTTTGTATTCAATTCTAACAGTGTCCTTAATTGTAAAATAAATGGATAAATACTTTTGTTCGAGCATACAGAAATTATTTACTTTTTTTCCTCTCCTGTAAAGTAGCCATTTTTGACTTAGTGCCTTTCTCAAATGCACGGTTCAATTATAAAATATTACGAGAACTTTATCCTCGGGTTTGTATATAATGAGTAAAGAAATTCGAAAGTAATAAAACTGTCTGGTACTACACAATTTTTCATAACATTGTTGCTTGTTGAACTTTATGTGATTCAACAGCGAATGTTAAAATTTTATTTTACGCTGTTACAACTGTTCACAGACGAATAACAAAACGTATATGAATACACAAATAGTGTAAAAAAAACTCTGTTTGTTGATACACTAATGGAACCTAACACACAGTTATCTTTTCCTACGATCAACTGCCCACTCTTTACATAATGTTTTTCTTTTTTACTGTGCTGCCTGTATCTTAGTGCATTTTTGTTAATAATTTACTGAGTTCTTTGAAGGCACAAATTTGTATGTTTCAGTCAATAGCAAAATTTTGCGACTGATAAAATTCAATGTGAGTGGCTTTAACTAAAAAATGTTAGTATATTTGCTTTAACACAGCTAACTCATAATTAATACATACAGTATTATTTTTGAAATTAAGAGCGTGTATATTTTTTTTTTTCGTAAAATAAATATACTATTGCAAAGAGCTTATTAACATATTTAACACTTAACTTAATTAGTAGCGAGTTTCTATTTAAATATTATTGGGAACTTAAAAAAAAATATATGCATGCATATAATTGTTGAAATCTTGCTCCATAGCTTCGGTTTTTACGGCATCTCGTATGCGAAATCCCCAATTCGGCTGCCTGCCAACACACGAGTAGATTTTCGTATACGAATCTCGTGTACGAGGACGGCAGAATGTTCAAGCATACCAATAACACATTTCGAGCGGTCAGGCGGGCGATTCACATACGAACGGAAACTCGAGCATAGACCCCCAGGTCGTGTTCATCTCGTGGCTTAAGTTAAGGTGACCGCCTGGTTGAACTTTTTACGTGGTCGAGGCCTGGAAGTGCTGAAGCGGCAAGGACGACACAGCACGGACATCACACCTCTCCCTAGTCTTTATGCTTGTGCAGTATTCTCGCCGACAACACTCTTGTATGAGACTTCCATTGGCGACGTAGTATCAAAGATAAAGGTGTATTGTACACGCCTCTTCCTTTAAATGAAATCACGTATGTAGGGAAATAATGCCGTAGAAATTAAGTCAAGCGTGGTCTTGTATGGAAATGGATGAGGTGTTCCGATTTTGTTTGTAAATGTTTAAAAAGTTAGTATCGAACACGTACTTAAACTTAAAAGTTTTGGAACTGAATCAGTCGACTAATAAATTGTATGGTAATTTGAAAACTTAAATTCGTGTGACAGTCTTGTAGGTATTCAATTCTGTGATATTTAAAATGAAACTATTATTAGTTTTTTAAGCATATTTAGGAAATTTGTGTATTACTAATTTGAATGTAAGCTTAGAGTAGTATGATTGCATTTTTTATACCTATGCATGTCTACCGGGTCCAGTGGAAGAGAAGGCACTGCACTCAGTTAAATAACGATTAAATAAATAAAAATATTTTTTTATATTGCAAACACCAAGAAGTGTGTGTGTATATATAAGTTATATATATATCTGTGTGTGTGTAATGGCTTGACGTTATCAAAAATTAGTTAGGCTACATATGTTTCTTGTGTACTGTTCTTTTACACTAAGTAGCCGACATCAAAGGAGTGCGCACTCTTCAGCATTTCAGCATTAGGACGTACACGCACATTCACAGATGTCCGCTAATTAAGGGCAAACCAAAGTCTTGAGTTTATGATTCGAAAAAGCGGTAGTTCCTGTAAACATCTGTGCGAGAAATTTTTCCGTGATCATTGTATTTGGGCGGGCTGTATCTGATGCTATAACGACTGACTGGGCGCATCTACTACCTGCAGTTTACGTTGCCATATTTCATTGAGGATGTGTGATTTGCAATTCCTCATCTTAAGCACGACATCGCCTCTCCACATTCCACAAGAATTGCACGTGATCACGTCAACATGGAGTTTCCAGCATTGTGACCTGGAAGAGGTGGGCTTGTTGTAGTGATCGGCACTCTTGCCTAATTTTAAATAGCTCGACTTTTTTCTTACGAGGACGTTCTTACAGACTCTGCTGTACGACATCTCAAATCAGTCGAAGAAAGATCTGTGAGACATTATTACGGCTGCCTGAAGCAAGGTTGAATATACCGTACATTTTTAAAATTGACCCAATAGAATGTCGCATTGGGATATAGTTGACAATATTACTGAACGCTGTTGTCGAATATTTTCTGCTTATTCGACCTTAAATTAGTAGTTTTATGACTTCATCTGGTGTCTTCAAGCATTACTGATTACTATGACAACTCTTGTTTGTGCAACTCACTAACGTTAATCACACAGACACACTGAGTAAACATATGTGACAAATTACACTCACACACCTGTAAATACACACATCCAGTTGTAATCATACCGATACAACGCGGTGTGCATGCAGTCATTCCTGGTTGCCTACCTAGCAGGCAGTATCATTTCTCACGGAAGGATCAGTGCTAAGAAAATTATTTATGGAAAAACATTATTGCACGTTTTATCTGTATTCTAATTAATATAACTTTTCTTGTAAAATCCTTTTTCTTATTATATGGGTCCAGTTGTCCATAATTCACTTCATCAATTATTACTGTTCATAAAAACAGTAACCATAACTTTGTTATTGTACTGCAAGTATTTTTAGAAATATGGTTGTGAGAGACAAATTTTTCTCAAAGTTCTGAAGCTCTTCTCATCTTCCTAGCTTACTTAGAACACAGGATGCTTATCTCAATGTAACTATTTCTACATAAAGAGAAAACCCATCAGAATTTGAGAATTTTTCGGTATGTTTTAGATACATACTTATGAATTAACAAAATTCTCTGTTGTTGGAATACTCCAAACAGTAGGCGGAACCAAACTTGATTGCTGCTCATGTTTTAGCACAATAATAACTTATACAATTTTTTTTGTGTTTAAAGAAACAGTGAAAACTTTTTTTTTTGTAATGTATAGGGTTTTGGTAGTCTGTTTCAAAACGGCAAAAGAGCAGTTGTTGATTCCAGTTTTCGCCACGACATTGTGAGTAATATTAGGCATGAGTTAACACACTGAATTCAATCTAGAGCATCGGAGCAACAGTGAGTGAAATTTCGACATCACAAATTGTTCACCAGAGACGTTTTGCCCGTTAAGACACGTTTGCTTATACTGTTAATAAACGTTTTTTATACCAGTGTTCCCGACTTTTTTAGGACTGTTACTTTCGGTACTTTTTTTTTTTTAATAATGTGTTTTGATTTAATGTCGGTCCTCCAAACCCTTTCCAAATATCGATTACACTGCGTTATTACTTATGTTTAAATTAACAAGTGCCATTAAGTAATAAATTGACAGAAAGGTTTTTGGAAGCCATCACTTTACAGATAACTTATATATATATATATATATATATATATATATATATATATATATATAAACTAACTACCCCGACAAACGTTGTTTTGTCGCATAAATAAATTAAAAATATTTACATATTTATTAAACAATAGCGCTTAGAAGTATAAAAAATAGATAAAAACCTATTCGCAGACCTACTGAATGTATATACATTTCATTGAAATCGGTTAAGCCGTATCGGAGGAGTATGAAAACAAACAATGTGGCACGAGAATTTCATATATATATATATAACCTGTAAAATGATGACTTTCAAATACTTCTCTGTTATATATATATATATATATATATATATATATATATATATATACATATACATATACATATATGTATGGGCGTCACAGAACCGTTGGGCTTTGGTTTTGTTGTTGGCGTATTTGAAGCATACTGTAAGTGAAATTATTGTCTTACTACGAGAAAACTGACTTAGTACATTGACGGCAAAACGGAAGTATTACGAAAAAACCTACCCGTCAAAGAAAATGAGCGTCACAATTCATATGAGCAGAACTAAACTTTCTGACACACCGGGAATCGAACCCTAATAGGTTAATAGTGGTTTGAAGGGGTGGGGGAGCCAGTTTTACAGTTACACGTTAAACTAGATTAAAAATACGAATTATCTGGTCGTATATTCCAGTGAATTACAAGTTATATAATGTTTTGTAATGCATTGCTAACTTCTCCATAAAAATATACTTTACATTATATCGAGTAAAGTACCGCGAAAACAACAAAAAGAAAGCAACAAAAGATTTCATCAGATAGTACAAAGTGCCTGGTTAACGACATGTTAGGGCTGCGTTATCAACTGAAAAAGAAAGTCCTTGTGCTTCAGTGAAATATTTCTGTTCCGTGATTCATTTTTCTTATCAATTTTTGTGTACTAACGTGGGTTCATTAAGTGTTGGGCTCGTTCACTGAGGTAGTTAAATTTTGTGATCTTCTTGAAAGGCGCATTGTAAGCTGATTGTCGTTGATAATATACTATTTACTTAACAAAAGAACATCCAAGTTATGGGCACCGACTTCTCCACTCTTGAAATGCGCTGCAGTATGTTCGTAAAAAGGTTTTTCCCTTCGATAATATTCCGCGTGTGTCCAGTGTGACAACCTACGAAAAGAAAACAAACTTCAGACAAGGTCAGAACCTCATTGCTAAGACACTGTGCTCATTAAAAACAATGTTTCTAAGCTCTCTAACATAGTTTAAAAAAAGCCAGTTTCTGACTACCATACTTCAAAAGGTACTAACCAGATGTATGTGAAACTCAGATTGCGACTTTCACTAAACTTTGCTAAACACTTTCCACCATTAAAACTATATGGTCACCGCTTAACGTCCCATAGCAAAAACCGTTCAGAGGGAAGCTTGCACGCTGCGCTTGGATAGTTGAGGCGATGTGGCATTTTATGCGCAGTTCAAGATCGCTCTTACGTCTCCTTCTTTTCTGAGCTTCTAACGCGCAGGTAGACCGTACCCTTAAGGGCGCTGCCTACCTCGGAGCCCTGGAGGAGAAAGAATAGGGTTTTACATGTTAAGTTATTTTCAATGGCACTTGGTCACCTTTTGTGATACTGCTTCCGGACAAAAACCATTTTCTGCGCCGAGAAAAGGAGAATGTTGTTACGTAAATAAAATTGCAGAAAAGAAATTATGATTAGGCATTTTCGCATGGTTTTTGTGTGTAATAAGTGCTTTTTTGCTCACAATTTTCAGGGTATTGAAAAAAACTGCCTATACAATCCATAGCAATGTACGCGGCACCGAGACGAACAAAAAAGTCATGTGTTGCACATATGTAACTTCAACCGTTACTGAGCCAGGTGGCAAATCATTTAACCCGTAAAACCCTATGTTTGCTCCCGCCGTGGCTTCAAGATAGGCAGCGCCCTTAACCTTAAAATGTAAAACATATCGAGTCTCTGGTCGAAGATCGAACCTTCGCTTACGTACCTCCGCCTGGGCAAATGGTCGGGCGCGACCACAGGATGGGTTTCGAAGATTACATCCGAGATGAGATTGGCTCCCAAAATTGGTAATATGCTAGACTCGTGGGGGTCCGGCAGTAGCAAAGGTCACACGAGCGCTATACACATTTACACTTTAAGGGCGCGGCTACCGCAATTTTCATCATCATTATTTTATTTTGTATTTGTACCAGATATTTTTTTCTTATTTTAGACCCAAAATGTGATTGAATTTGGCTCTTATGAAATTTTTTTATCTCTCACAGTTTTCGCGTAATGGCTTGTTAAAGTCATATTTGCATGTTTGAGTTTTAACGACTACACTAAAACCAACTGATATATAAAACTAAAAAAAAAAAAAAAAAAATCTCAGTGGATAAAGACATTGCAGGCTACAATGACATGCCCATAAAATTAAATAATAAAAATTATTTGTGTTTAAAACAAATTATTGAATTTTTTAAATTTTTATTTTCAGTTTTAGCATTTTTGTAATTCAATTTATTCGCCCGCCACCAAACAACTTGTAGAACTTTGACAGTTTCATAGAGCCACTGATTTCTTGTAAAAACAATTTTGCTCCAACTTGTTTCATTGCCTTACGTCCACTTCTGCAGTTCTGTTTCATAGTTGTTGGCAGAAGTGTTACTCGTTTGATTGTGGTTACTACGACACCACACGTCTGGGATTTGCCAGTGGAACCCCAAGACAAGCGAGTGTTAAAACATCCTATCACTGACTATGTAACAGAGCTAATGATGTGTACGTTAACATTGGAACAATGGTGCAAAATTCTTTTCACCAAAGATATGTGGTTCAACTAATTATAATTTATTTGAAAACTGTTCGATACGCGTCCACTTATCTCAAAAGCATTTTAATGACGGTGTCATCTGATAGAGGCAAGTTATCAACGGTGACATGCGCGTCTGCGTTGTCCTAAGAGCTTTCACATTTGGTGGCCTCGGGCGTGGATAAATACGTCTACCCATGTGGACACGAGTCAGCCGGCCACGAGCAACCTCTTAGGGCAAGTTTCACCAACGAAGTTTAACTTTGCCACAAAGCAAGATTAACAAATCTCGATGAAGAACTAAACCTGAGTTTATGTTAGAGGTGCGTTCCACCAACAACACAGCGAGTTTAAAATACCATAGATTAGTTAAACTTGGCTGCACGGTGGGTTGTGTGAGCTGAGTTGCCTTAATTGTGTCGGAAATACCCGAACACTTGTCGGAAATTGCCGAATGTGTGTTTGTGAATGATTTCATTTGGAAACTTTGTTGCAACGTTCTTGAGGGGAAGGAGGGAGTGTTTGCATCATACTATCTAGGGAGGGGGGAATAGAGCTAGGGGGCTAGGTACCCCTAGATAACATTGGAGCAAAGCAAGAAAGAAAGACCAGGGGAAGATAATCCAGCAAATATAATTTACATTATTTTATTGCTGTAAAAGCAAATGTGTATCAACACACAGTTGTTTAATTATTTTCTCGTCTGTATATTTTTTGCTAACCTGAAAGTACCAGACGTTAAACAGAACCTCATACACTGTAAAAAATGTTTTGTACTTTTACAAAGAAAATCTTTGGGAACCCAGTTGCCAAAGAAATTTCTTGTAAAACTACAATGGTTGTCCTTGTAATAAAATACAAAGTATATGTTTGTAAAATTACAAGGAATAACCTTGTAGTTGTACTTTCAATAAGGAAATTAATAAATTGAAATGCTCACTGTACTTCATAAATAACACTGAACTTATTTATCAAACAACTTTTGAATAAAAGACGCTTAATCGAAATTATTTTGAAAATAAAAAAAAATTGGAGGTGGTAAGCGTCAAACCACACCTCATACTCTAGCACCTAAGCATCCTACCTCTTTTTTTATTTCCCTTTTAAAAAAAGCTTGGTGCAGTGGCGATGCGGAAGCTTCCGCATCATCACTGCACCAAACTTCCCCCCCCCTTTAATGTGACTTAATTTGAGTGACCCCAGTACTTTTCGTGAGACAATGTGTATAGTGACAATTTTAGAGACCCAAATGGACAAACACAAATTTACACCCAGCTAGAACTGGGAATCGAGCCCAGAACCCCCCGCATCAAAGCCGGCCGCTCAACCAACTTTTTTTTTAATGTTTGGTACAATGGCAAGGCTAACGCCTCGCCACTGCACCAAACATCCCCCCCCCCCCTTTTAAGTTAATCAATGCAATTCCCCAGTAGCTTTGTATCGTGTAGTTGTCGGTTTGTAATGGTAAGGTGTCTTTTGGCACGCAGACGAACACAAACAACCAGTCCTGAACCCGAGGAGGTGGTTGTAAATGACACCTCCCCGGCCGGGAATCGAACCCGGGACCCTTGCTCAGTAGCCAGGAGCGCTAACTACTGAGCCAAGCGGTCGGACCCCCAACTGAGCCACGGGGGGTCGGCTCCTCGAGACCACTGTGACTTCTGTACAGTCGGTGTATGTATCAATACAAGTGAATGGATCGATTGTTTTGACAAGCGGAAATGAATTTGGACGTCTGTATCATCATACTCATCAAAATAATGATTTCTTTCTCTAATCCGACGAGGCAGATACACAGAAATAAAGTCTTCATCGTCTGTATTGTCTTCAAATACCAAATTATACAGTACTCGCGCCATTTTACTAGGAACTTAAACGAGATTAGTGACGTTACCCGGCCAAAATCGAGCAGTTAAATTTAATCTCGCTTAAGACGAGAAAATCGAGTTTAACTGCTTGGTGAAACCCAAAACATGTATAATCGAGATTAAGTACCGAGTAATCTAGATTAATTCTTTTAAACTTGGTTGGTGAAACCGGCCGTCAGTCTCTTGAAGAACTCCAAAATATTGCCTAAGGTTTATTGACTATCCATGGATAGTAATATGCATGTGCATGCACACCCATACATGTACATACATATATGTACACACATATATACACACATGTATAAACATATAGGATGTATACATGTAGGATATACATATATGTACATATATACATACATATACACACATATATACACATATATTAATATGTACATACATATATACATATGTATATGTATAATTTTTCTTATATTAATAACGACAAATTGGTTGTATTCATAACGTAATATTAGGAATAGTGAATTTGTAAAATAACAAATTGTGAAATTTACCTACAAAATTTTTTTCTTGGAAATGTTTTAGCAGCTGATTTATTCATTGATTCTGAAGTTTTTTTTTAACCACGTGTTGTGTCCGTGGCCAGAGAACGCTCTCATATGCACCTAATTATTCTATTTGTTGGTCGGAGAAAAATAAAAAGAAGCATTGACCGTGTTCCAAATGGTCCTTTTAGTTATACAAAATTATACAGGATCCTATTTATGTACTAAATTTGAGACGAATGTGAAACCGATAGCTAAGTATCCAATTTTAATGAGTAACGTAACGTATTAAACATTTAACGTAAACATTTAAACCATTTAATTTTAACGTTAAATATATGCCCGGAAGAATATTAAAGCGTTTTTGCGTGTATCTTAGTATTATTTTCTTGTGTAATATTACGTAGAAATAATGTGAACGTTATAAGCTTGGTAGTTAAGGGTCGCTGTGGTCGAGGGGTCAGACCTCTCGCCTCCCACCTAGGCGACCCGGGTCGGATCCCCGGCGTGTTCGGTTTCGGTTTTCGTTTGTGGAAAACATGGTGGACGTCACCGTTAGCCGGTGGATTTTCTCAAGGAACTCCTGCTTCCCCCGCCTCCCCCATTCCGTCGCTGCTCCACAATCGTCTCACCCCCACCTCATACATTCTTACGGACAGAATTGGTAGTTATTGGAGTAACTTTGCTTAGATTATTCGGCTTACATTTAACTTTCAGTAATTTGATTTTATTGATTTAGTTTTCTATTAGTTTGGTAGCATTGATTCGATCAACGTTGGGTTACGAATGTAGAACAAGTGGTGTTCAACATTGTTCCTGTTGAACCGTATAAAATGACTAACAACTTATTATACCATAAAAATCCAGAATTATAGTACTGGATAGCGTGTCCGTATCTTATGACCTAGGCCAACATATCGACAGAATGAAATCCCGGGAGCAGAACCGACGACTCTTGGGTTGCAAGGCGTTTATGTACGCTGCGCGTCACCGCTCGTTGCTATTCGAAAACTGTAAAGGGACTTTATTTAATTTCAAGCAAGCGTACAGACGCGCTATTTTATTGGGAAACCGATTTACATCCTAACTTAGATCACGACTGTGAAAATAATTGAAAGTACACAATTCAATGTAGGCCTATGCTATTTTAACATATTATGACTGCTCTATCTAAACTTTATTATTGAGGCCGACTATGGCTCTACAAGTGTTTCAGAACTACATTGGAACATGAAATTACGTGTCTACAAAACTAATTAAAGGAAGTCACGGTATTTTGTAATTCTTATGTTGTAAAATTGGTCAATGCTTAATGTTCTGCGCGACTGCACAGTAATTCGTACGCATGATATTTTCGTCCTTACCGCTACCTAGCTACAGTACTTCAGAAATATAGGTAGGATGACACTAGCGTATGTTAGTACAATTCTATCCTGAAATGACATGGACTAGGTCTAAGACTTACACGCAATCAATAGTTACTTTGTGTACGGGCAGCTTGTCTCCTGTTACCACTGCACGCATTTATTCTTACAGACATTCCTCCAGTATATCGAACACAAGACAATCGATAATACTCGTGCAGTTGACACAAATATTAAAAGCCACCCAAACTTTACGATAATATAATATCTCGAAGTGTGGGTGTTCCGAATGGGAGGCTAACGAGTTACCATTGCGCCACTTCATTCGTGTTGCAACTACATCGGAGAAATGGCGAGTGAATAGGGTGAAGTAAAAAACTAACCACCCACCGCGGTAATGATATCCTTCGGCTGAAGCAGCTGCAAAAATTTAAATTCCCAAGGTTTTATATTTCTTGACTATATGGCGTTCGCAGTGATTCTTCGAAGTCTCACATTAGTAACAACAATAATTTCAAAAATATTTAAAAGAATCCTAGTTAAACTTCAAAAACATTAACTCATCCATAGCCGGAATCTCGAACCCTGAACTTCTCGAGCGTAGGTTGGCGCGTAACCGACATTGCTAAGAACATCATATTTAAATTTAAAGCGACGATAACGTCGATTGAGTGATACGCTGGGCGTATACAAAATAAAACGCGTGTCCTAACCGAAACTTGAATTCGGATGCCTTTAGCAGAGTACCGCAGCTTAGTTTTGGAGGCCACATACTGAACAGCAACATTTTGCTCATCACAATAACATACCAGCTTTGCAAATAACCTGAATCGATTAAAATTACTTATCTCGAAAGTGGTTATGTTAAAGTGTTTGGAACGGCCGTGTTACGTATAGCTTTTTTTTTTTATAGATCATTATGATACATTGCTCCGACATTAAAGTTACAAGAAAATCTGTCGTCAGTCTACTTTAAAAAAATAAAAAGAGAACATCTGCCAAGATTTAGCGAGTGGACCGCAGATGTAACACGTAAAACGGTTTATTATTTCGAACAGTTTGAGACAACTATAAGTAAACCCACAACAGCCTTAAATCAAGAAATAACTAAGTAACTGTAAATACATTGTTTGAAGATAAGACATACGTCGCAGTGTTTAAATGTTGACAGGTAAACAATATTTAAAATCAATAATAAATATGTGTTATATATATTTGTGTTCCAGTTCTTTTATAGTACTTAATCTTAGATCACTCGTTAGAAGTGAATTTCGGAAACTTTGTAAGGTAATGTAAGTTGGCTCAACGTCTCGTTGACAGCGAGGTCATTTCAGAAGTGGGACAAACAACTTAACACAGTGACAGGAGCTGGGAGAGGAGTCGGCCATGGCCTATGTTAAGGAACCATCACAGAATTCACCCGGAGTGATATCGAAAAACCATGGAAAACAGAAATTAAGATGGCCGGAGCAGGGAATCGAACCGGTGTCCTCCCGAATGCGAGTCCAACGTATTACAGTTGCGCCACCTCGCTCGGTCAGAAATGTTGTAAATTTATGAATTGATTTCTATGATTTTGGTTTTATTAGACATGAGATTAAACCCACTCAAACAATTGTACACGAGGAACAAATATTTTTCTTCTCGATTTAATTATTTAATAGGAAGGGAGTGTTCATGACTGTAGTACATAACTATCCTAGTATTTTTTTTTTTGCGGTGAAAGTAAGTGATTAAGAAAACAATCATAAACATGTGTCTACAATGATGTACTTTTATACTATGTCACGTGATCTTACTCGCAATTGGTAGCAATTTATTTCTTAATTTTTAATGTCTTTTGTTTTGAATATGTCAAGGCGCCAATCACTTTCTTACCTATAACGAATTAAATAATATGTAGTTATGACAACTACAGTACATAAATGAATGCACTAAATTGATATACCAACTCTAAAGGAACGTGGGATTGGATTCACGTTTTGCAATGCTTAATGAAACTGCTGAAGTAAGATCAGATCGTTAAAGGAGAAATATCAAAGTGAATAATTAGTAAAATAATACAAATTAGTCACAAACGAAGAAGTAAAATACAATAGTATGATGTTGGTTATAAAATGCACGAGGGCTATATATGTGTGTGTGTGTGTGTGTGTGTATATATATATATATATATATATATATATATATATATATATATATATATATATATATATATATATATCACACACACACACTTACATCAGATCTAACACCTCACGCAAACATCAATAACCAAGCCTCCACGTCGCTTACACTATGACATGAATAACTGTGTACTTCGTGTGGTCTTGAAATCACGGGTGGCAACATTTAGTTTTAATGTCGTGAGTGTCGACGAGTTCTTTACATCTGGCAGTAATTAATTCCAGTCGCGTGAAGCCGATAGTACGAAATAATTGTAATGGGAACTATTGTAGACGACGAGCAGGGCTGTGGGTAGTGTATGGGGCTGCGAAAGCGCGGGCCACCCTGTATCTGACCTCGGCAGTCTGTCTCGCTCGCTCGCAGCTCCAGGTATTGATCCGGAGGTAGCTACAGTCTACACAGTCTCTACACACACACACTCACACAGGGCTCTTGCCCGGGCCTGGCCTGCTCTCTACAGCTACACCGCCCAGGCAACCCGAATATTTCATCCAGCTCGCTGCCTCAGCCGCCTCCGCAGGCTACAACTCGATGGCTCGATACTATTCCAACTTCGATTATCGTATCGCTGAATTGACCTACACCTTCCCTACATACATTTATACCGCAACTTGATGACATTTCCTCTCACAATTTGGCAAATTGAAAATTGTTTTGAAAACTTATTACTTCTGAAGTTTTTTTTCCCCCAAAACTTTGGTGATCAAACTTATCAATCTCCAATTTAAAAGAGCCACCTGGATAAACGTATTTGCTCATTCGAGGCCTCGAAATGCGGAAGCAGTAATGACGACAGACACAGCACGCGTACCACATCCCGCCCTAGACTCTAGACCACGGTCGTAGAACAACAGGTCTGGACACTCGCCTATCTACCACTGTATTTCGATTGATCCCCTTGTTGTTTGGCTGTAGTTCGTCAAGTTACCGAGAATGGTGTACTTTTTGGCGCTGTAATCCAGGCGGTCGGATTCCAACTCCGCCCACTTCTTTCCAATATTTGCATTATAAAGTAAATAAAGATTGCTACAGCCATGATTTAGGATTGTGAGCAAAGGAAGTATTTCATAAACTTATAAAAAACAGGTTTTGATAAATTGTTTAACTTAGTGGGAGGGAAGTGGGCGGAGTTTGATCCCGACCGCCCTGACTGCAGCGCCAATAAAGCACAACAATCTCGGTAACTTGGTGAACTGCAGCCAAACAACAAGGGGGTCAAGTTTCCAGGCGAGTGTCCAGACCTGTTCTTCTACGGCCGTGCTCTAGGCACAAGTCACTGGATTGGCGTACAGTCATCTCGCCGACAAATCACCAGTTTTAAACATTCAGAGGTTACCCTATCATTTTATGACGTAATATTGAAGACAAGTGTGTACAGAACACGCCTATAACTTTTGAAATTTTCCACGCCAAGAATTTTACGCCTAAGAAGGAATGCAAAAACACCTATTTTAGACAGCATGAAAATGAACTTCAGAGATAAATGGAGAACCAGAAATGGGTGTACACACGTCTAGAGTTCTCTGAGCGCTATTCCTAAGCACTTCACGTGAGCTGAGCAGCTTTCCAATAAACTTGTAACAGCCAAGGCTTTGCACGATGTTGGCGGCCTGGGCAGTCGGCCTTCTTATGGGTATGTATGAAGGATTCATAATCGAATTTTTGTCTGATTTACACTTAATCCAACACAACTCGAAGGATGTCCAACCTCCTGGTATTCATACAACTTTCACTATTATGAAAAGTTTTCGGCAATTAGCGTTTAGTGGCACTTACATTTGCCATCTTATTCAAAGCGTTTTTTTTTATATTTCCGGATAATACTATTAGCTTTAATTTATATAATGATATTAAAAAAAACATTTTCGCTTTGTTTACACTATCAATGTTAAACAAATACCTTTTTGCTTATAATATCTAATACGTCTGTAAAATATAGCTTTTTCCTTTAACTTTTTTAGTGCGTTGATATACAGGTTTTCGCTTGTGTGCAGACAGGCCAGTGAAGTAATTGGATAAGGAAACATTGACACAGATAAATAGGGACATGAACTGAAAAGACGTTAGCGTTTATAAAGGAAACCTTTAAGTAAGATTACCGAAGCGGGAGTCGAACCTGGGTCATTCTGAATACGAGTCCGTTTAACTATGACTGCGCTCTCCTTGATCGGACAGCTTGTTTTATTATAAAGGCCGACACACTAATGACAAGGTTGTCCAAAGATGGGAACAAATCATGTAGTTGGTGTATCTGTCTGAGATTATACTGTTCGATTGTTCGAGTGAATGAGAGATTTTGGTCAGCGCTGGTGAGGGGTGACATGAAGTGAATGTGCAGCAACGTCGGAATGAAGGGGCAGGGGAAACGAGAGCTCTCCAAGAAAACCCGCCGACCAACGGCATCGCTCGGCACGATTCCCACATGCGAAAATCCGGGGACCGTCCCCGCCGAGAACCGAACCCGGATCACTTCGGTGGGAGGCGAATGAGCTGACCATTCGGCCACCGCGGACCCCGAGTGATCGATTTCAACACCATATACGCGAGGCATAGTTTCTATTGTTTTCGTTTCTCACTCACAAGCCAGCTAGATGTTTGTGTTACTCCCTAAATATTAACAAAAAGTCGTCCAGAGTTTACATTCCATTATGCGTAGGGTTCGGTAAAATATTGTCACTGGTGTATTAGTAAGCCATATATTCCTGCACTTTTATAATTCTTATTAATATGACTTACTAACAATTTTTAATTTTTCGTGATTTACATGAAATTTCTTTAAAATATTTGATAGTTATAAATTTATAATTTTTTTGACATTTCGGTTTTGTATGACAGCGGGTTTTTAATTCAGCAAATATTCATGTTTTAAGTGCCTCACTGTTATCTACGACATCCTGAGATATATTCTCGGGTTTTAAAAGCTGGGGTTATAAGTTGTAAACCAGACCAAACAAAATTATACACAAGGAGCAATTTTTCTTCTTGTTACTCAGTTTGGCAGTGTAACAAGTTGTGGACATCTGATCGTCAGGAAGATATTTCCCTACCCAATGCCACCAACAGACATACTTATTTAAAAAATTGAACTTAAAGAATACTTATTTACACAATTTGTTATAAAGTATACGTTTTTGTTGTTCAATAATATCATCGTGTGTTGAAAAAAAATTGATACATCGACGGCAATGAAAGCAAAACTGTACAACCGCACTCCACCGATAAAATATTTTTGTGCAAAATGGGCAACAACGTAGCACTGCAATCACTTAGTTTTGAAATGAATTTTGGATAACAACTTTAGACCTCGGCTGACAGATGTAGGCCTACAGCATGTTTAAGAACGTAGAAAAATTGAAAGCTACTTAGATTTTTAAGAAAGGACATTATATTACACTTTCAAATATTGCACAAAATAATTTTGTTTTCTGGATTCGAACCCTTAGGAAAGTGATTCAAGGACAGCTTGCCAAGTATATAGGAAAAATTGCCTAACAAAGGTGAGGAATCAGTCATGTGCAAACGCATTTTAACTATAAAATGTCACGTCTGAAATACAGTCCCTGTGCTCCACGTATGCTCCTGCATGGCACCAGACAAGACATCTCAGGAACATAAGCTCACTTGGGAACATGCAGTGTTGTATTCGGCCGCTAAGCTGCGCTGTCGTCGCTAACGTCCTATCCCCAGGATATATGGGGATGCGAGGCTCTACATACTTTATGGCCGTGCAAGAGGAAGTACACTGGAAATTCGAGAGGAAACATTGAATTTTCGCTTCTAAATATTCCAGTGGCTTTGTCCTTTGGTCTTCCTTCAGTTGCTACTGAGTGAGGTGGCGCAACGTTAACACACTGGACTAGCATTCCGGAAGGCCCTGGTTCGGCTCCGACCGTCCCGATACTGGTTTTCCGTTGTTTTCCGAAATCGCTCCAGGTGAGTACTGTGATAGCTTCTTAGCGTACACCTTGGTCGATCCCTCTCTCAGCTTTTGTCAGTGTGTCAATATGAGTCACAGTTTCTGATGATCTGGCTGTCGACTGGACGTAAAACAAAACTTACCTTACACTGTCCTTCATTTGTATTTTGTTACATGAAGCGCCACCAGCAGGGACACTGATTTATCCCGGAAAAAGTTGAGCGCGATGAAATGATGAACACTGTGCTATAGTATCGCCAGTACACGTTTAGCAGTATCGCGTAAGGTACTATACTTATGACCTACAATGCCCTTCATGCGCTAGGCAATGACTTCTCTTTATTGCTTACATAGTTAATTTAGCTCTTGCACTTGGGTTTCTTCCTGTAAAAATTTAACTTGTTCACGCAGAACAAATTTGGCGCACCGACAAATATCAGTTATTGGTAAAGACCTGAAAAATTCTCGTTTTACATTGAGCACAAGGTAGAATTGAAACAACTGTATGTTAGCGTCGCGTTCGCAATTTGCAATTGGCTCATTTCACACTTCCTGGAAGGAGCTAAGCAAATGTGTTACTGTGTCAGCGATCAGCCAATGAGCAGCTGTTGTATGCTTGAGTACACAGATATTCTTGGAAGCTAGCCTACAGGCTGCTTATCCTGCGAATTGTCCCAGTCTCTACTCATTTGTCCTCTGCGCTGAAAAGCACGACCATCTTCACATGATCCAGCCTCACTGGCTATACTATTGGGCAGTGTTCATCATTACATCGCACTCTGTGACGTCATTATAGGACCGGTTGTTCCTTTCAGGCGCACATTGTTTCAATAGGACATATTTTTCATAGCATAGTTAGAGACACTGGAAAATCGCGAAAATATTTAACATAGCCTTCAATAAACTATAGTAGCTCAATTGTGACACGTGTGAACAGTTTTCTGGCAAATCACACATGCCCTGTGTTAAAACTGTACAGTTATAATTGGGTCTGTTGAAGAGGGACACGGTGCTTTGTATAAACGATAGCCAATATAGGTGCAAAACCTTCAGTGTTATACATATCATGTTGAAGCCTAGCAAACAATCAACTTTTACCGTGATATACCAGTGTCTCTAAGCATAGTCTTATCTGATCAAAGTAACAAATATAATCGGACTAATTAGCGCAGGAGACTTCTATAAGCGAGTTCGTTTTCATTATATATAGGCTAGTATTGCATACAAAATTGTGTGAAATTTGTAAAAATATTTTTTATGTTACTCGGTTTTTCACAGCCAAGCTATCTGGTTCGAAGTATTTAATTTTGCGTTGGTAATCAAAAAGGATCGCAATATTTTATATCTCAACCATCCTCAGACCTACAGTTTTTAACTGTCCTGTCAAGTATTACCTTTCAAATGTATTAAATTGAAGTTAGCAGCCAAAATAAAGATAAAACCCGTAACGGGCAGAATACGAATTATTTCCTACATTTATATCATACTGCATATCATCTTCGTATGACATAATAAAATAATTGTGACATAGGTGTAAATTATTCCAAATAAATTCATAAAAGTAGTAATTGGATTACAAGTCCAAATTTTAATTTATGTAAGTTTAGAATTTAAACAATTATGTACATCTGGCTACCACAGTGCTTGTTGATGTATTTTTTCTTACCATCGGTGTGCCATGTTCGCAATTGTTAAATTTGTAGGGCGACGAACTTTTCGAGAAAAGAATTTTGCCCCAGTTGGTTTCAGTGTGTTGCGTGAACATCTGCAGTTATGATTCATGGTCAGTAATTTGTTGTTTTAACCATCGTATGTTTTGGGGTTATGCTGGAAAATCACAGAAATGTGATGATGCAGCAAGCTTATTGTGACTGGCCCAGTCAAATGAGAGACGTCACTTCACAAAGATAAGCTGCCAATAACAACTTAGCAGAGCTACAGATATGCATGTAAGGCAGTGAAACAAACCGGGACGAAATTCTTTTCACGAAAAATTCGTGGCCCCACTTACTTGCAGTTCGACTACATTTTAAGTTTTTATGTAGAAAACTGAATTAAAAGTCAAAACCGCAAGAAGTTAAAGACTTGTCGTAAATGTGCCAACAGTCAAAAACTGAAGACTTCTTAACCCAGACGTAAATTTAAATATTAACTTACGCCTATATTACATTTTTGAGCGAAAGATAAAGTACGAATATCAAGCGAAGTCAAGTTTAAAATTTAGTTAGTCTACGTAAAAGAATCGTGAATTTATTTTATGATTTTTAGTTGTTTTTATTTACCAAGCTACATTTTATCTTACGTCTAGAGACCAGAAAAATTTCCGTTTTGTTTTGGGTACAGGTTAGAATTCAAACAGCTGTATGTTAGTGTCACGTTCTTAATTGGCTCTTGTCTCATTTGACACCTCCTGGAGAGACCTGAGCTAATTATGCAGAAGCAACTGAATGCAGGTCCAATAATGTGGTATCTCTGTGTCAGCGAGCAGCTAATGAGAAGCTATTGTCTTATTGACTACGCATATATTCTTGAAGCCTTGCCTACAGGTCATTGAACCCGCGAGTTTTTCCAGTCTATACTTATGTCACGAAAGTATACAACAACTAAAAAATTGGAAAAAAGTAGCACTAAACCCTCTTAATTCTTGAACATCGTTTTTGTTGAGACTATTATAACAGAATTCGTAACAGTACTTGTAACGTATTTTGCAATAATTGTGTTAATAAGATCTTTGATAACAATCGATAATTGCTAGAGGTAAGTCAATTTCGTGGATTCATCTGGCAACAGCCTAGACTCGTCAGTCCTATACACCCACTGGCCACAATCTATTATCTATTAGCTTATAACCGTACAAGCAGGTAGCAAGCGATAGCACTTCGCATTATTTCCTTATTTACTACTGGCTTGCAGTAGTCAAACACGTTTCATAATAAACCGCCAGCAAGTCACAGACATGACAATGAAGTATACATAATAGGCATTCAACCTGACCTGGAATGTATATGCGAAATTTACGTACCTCTAATAATTGCATATGATAACAGAATAAACCAGATATAAAATAACGCTGTACCAACATGAGCCAATAAACTTTATTCAGGAAAGAGCATTAGTTGTTTGCACTGGGGTCAGTCTCCGGTCTTGTGCAGTACCAACTATAAGTTTTCAGTTGTGCAGCATAACATAACTGAACAAGTGTAGTTGAGGTTATATGATAAGGTGTTAAGACACCCTCCTACTGGCTGTGTGTATGTAAGAGTGAGGCGTGCAGAGGTATCATAGATCACTTGCCTGACTGACACTTTCAGTGGTGTCCCCAGCTTTTATTGGTGGAAAGTTTTAAGCAAAGTACATATACGTTTCTAGAGTAGTTTCACACAAATCCCGTGAGTACTTTTTCAGGTAAAACAGGTTGAAAAAGCTGTTTTAAGTCATTTTAAAGAGGTTATGAAAAAGATTTTTCTAATTGACGTGATGCTTTGGAACTACCTTTCCGTCATCGTTTGAAGTGGGATTTTCTTTTCGTGCATTGATACAATGGGAAAATGTGGAATATTTTCGTAAAACAACGTATTTACAAACACACTGCAACGCATTTTAACAGCATTGTAGGTGGTACCCTTAAGGGTTTTCCAGAAAGAAAAATCATAATTTTATATTATTTTTAAGAAATAGAGTTCGTTTTGTAGACGTTACTTGGGAGTAAATTATCCTGTTACAAAAAAAATTAGCTCAGCCAGATTTCCTATAATGTATTTGCATATTTTCAGTTCATACAGACCCCCCCACCCCCCCCCACGAAAACCAATCAACACATTAAAACAAAATAATTCAGTGTGAAAGTACACGTCACTGGCTAGGGATTTACGTGTATAGAAAGCCATTCAAACAATAATTTGGAATTTTTTCTACTATGTTTAGAAATGTTTTTTTTATAACAAATTTGTGCTGGGTTTTTATATACCTATACCCTAGCCCGTGACATGTACTTTTACTTTAAATAATTTTGTTTCAATTTTTTGATTGGTTTTCGAGGGGTGTATGATCCAAAACATGCAAATTTTGATTTCGAAGTGCCATTATGGGAAATCTGGTTGAGATAAATTGTTTTTGTAACAGGATAATGTACTCCTAAAAACACCTACGAAACTAACACTGTTTTACAAAATTACGAATTTTTTCCTCTAGATTGCCTTAAAAGTAGTCGACCGTAGCTTTTTTTTTTTTTTTTTTTTTTTTTTTTTTTTTTACGTTTGAGGCACGGAAACAGGGAAGGCGATAAGTCGAATATAACCCGTGCGTCCAACACCTCATCGCCTCTAGACGCAGGGAACTAAACTAGCTGCAGTGTTTACGTAGTAACAGTTTTTCAACGGGACTTCAAGCGATGACCCAATAATTTTATTTGTGGAAAGTATGTGGTAAAGTCCAATGTAGGTTTCTATGATTTTGTTTTACGATTACGGTTGATATTTTCTCAGCTATAGCAACGTGAAAAAGTCATTTTTGGTACTTTTCAGGAGCTTGATGATCATGTTTTTAATTAACGGACTGCATTTTTAAAATCGTAGGGACTTTATTTGAAGTGTGTTTTCTTTTCGTAGATAAACGTATGTTTAGTAACTGTACATGAAAAACGACTATACGTACCACGTTACAGCACGTCTCATGAGCCAGGTCCACTAACTCTTAAGGCGGCTGCCTGGCTGGCGCTTGAACTGCGTGCAGAGTGTTCGGAGTTACGTTTTTCCTCAGAGACTAGTAAACATGCGTCCACAATGCTTGTCTACGAAAAGAAAACACACTTCAGACTACTTGTAAATGTGTCTTTCAAGACACCACGCTCATTGGAAGTATTACTATAAAGTCCTCAAACTTGGCTGAAATCGACTTTTCAACGCGGTTGTTTCTAAAGAAATACGTACTGGATTTTCCCGAAATTAAGGTCTACAAGTACACTGGACTTTGCTACAGTGACGCGTTCAATAAAATGTTAGGGTCACCGTTTAAAGTGCCGCATTAAAACGTTACGGCTGAAACATTGCGCGCGAGTTTACGACTTTGGCCGCAGAGGCGATATCACAATACACGTGCCGGCCGGCGTCGCTCGTAGCGACTCATCGATTTTCGTCTCAAAATACACAAATACACTCTTCACCAGGCGGCCGCCTTAATTTGTGTAGCAAAAATGCATAATTTTATATTTGCACGGCATAGTCTTCGTTGTATAGACGTTACTTGTGACCACATTTTCCACTCCTAAAATTGTTTTACTCTCATAGTTTTCCCATAGTGACATGGCAAAGTCAAAATTCACAAGTTACGGGAACATGGTAACTACAAAAACCAAGTGTGTTACTCGAATGAAATAATTTACACTGAAATTATGTATTATGGGCACTATGCTAAAATATTAAAAAACACTCAACATTCCTGTCGTATTTTTAAAAAATTTTGTATAAATGAAGTGAATTGTCACCATTTTCAGATTTTTTTAAAATGTACAAAGGAATCTCATTGTGTGTTTTATAAATATTTTTGCGTATTGTCCATAATATTTCATTTCATTGTAAATTATTTCATTCGGGTAAGACACTTGATTTTTTTATTACCATTTTCCCGTAACTTGCAAATTTTGATTTTGTCATGGCACTATGGGAAAACTATGAGAGTTAAAAATTGTTACAAACGAAAAATGTAGTCGCAAGTAATGTCCTGTAAAACGGAAACTATGTCGTGCAAATATATAAAATTATGAATTTTTGCCATGTGAACGACGCAAGATGTTCTTTATAACGTAGAACTCGTGTTATAAACTGAACCGTTTTTGTGAGCATACGCCTTTGCGAGCGAATAGTTCAAAGATCACACATAGTTCATATCAGCTTCCTTTGACCATACTACCACGTCATCTCTTGGACGCAACAGACTCGGAAAACTGTCCAGAGTAAAAAGTAAAGTACATGGAAGGGACGAAGAGGGCGTTTAAAACTCGTGCTCCCTTCAGAGACCGCCCGATGGAAGAGGCGTTAAGTGGATTAAAAACCCCTCCGAGCAGTTCCTAATGCGACAAAAATAAAGAATTTAATACGTCTAATGCATTAACGGGACCTGACCTTTAACGGCGCAACTTTGAAGCAGTCGCTGAAATGAAAAGATACGAAACATCCAGACTGGGTTACAGGTTTCTATAGAAGTCACATAGTTTTACCTGTATGCGGGAATATATAAATTAAAAATACTATTTATTTCCTGACATTTTGTCGCCTAAGAAATTAAATACATTTTCAAGTTCTCCCATTCGTGTACATGATTTTATTAGTAAGGCTTAGAAAAATATCGTTTAAATGTGTGCGATAAATAAAACCAATAAGTAAATTGTTTTGAGAAACTAAAAATACCAAAGACTGCTCTAGCAGGCTGCGGTCTATGATTTGGCAGCTGAGTAAGTTTGGGCAACGGTAACAGGTTGCTCTCGCGTGAGGGAGAATCCGGGTTCTATCCTTAGCTCCGGCCATCCTGATTTCGGTTTGCCGTGGCTTCCCGAAATCACTCCAGGAGAATGCTGGGTCGGTTCCTTAAAAAAAAGTTTTCAGTTATTTTGTTTAACTGTGGATTGTCAGTGAGCGAACTGCATTCCTTCTGAATGGAACATATCTAAAGACACTAGTTTATCGATAAAAGATTTTCGCACAAACTATACTTCTATAAGCTACGTTGGTTATTGACAGAGACCGGGAACATTCGCGTGTTCACTGACATGTAGGCTAGCTTCCAAGAACATCTGTGTATTCAAGCAGACATTATCTGCTCACTGGCTGCTCGATGATGCAGTGATATGGGTCTGCATTTAGTTGCTTCTGTACTATTGGCTAAGCGACTTCCAGGAAGCGTCAAATAAGTCAGGGACCAATTGCGAAAGTGGCACGAACTTACAGTTGCTGGAATTCTAGCTTGGGACCAAAAGAAAATGCGCATTTTTCAGGTCTCTAGTTATTGGTCACGTGTGTTTATGGAGAGTGGTATCAAATTTGACTGCTCCAACAGGAACAAGTTTACTACGTAAACAGTTGTAGCTGTGTGATTCGTAAGAGTTGCACCTATACAGTCACAGAAGTGGTTTAAAACACAACCAATCATGAAATCGTTTCGCTAATATCAGGTGTCTGTATGCAAATTCATAAATATTTGGTTCACCCCTTGTGGTACGCAACTGTTGGAGACGTAACTGTTTCTGTTTGATACTGCGCCTTCTTACATTTCTAGTTTTTTTAAACTGTGTTATTACTAGATAATGGTTAAATTCGCAATAGAGTTTACCGATACACTGGACTTCACTGATCTGCATGTAGGTGAACACAATCTATGACTTCACTGGCTGCGGTTCTGTAAGAGTTTGCAGATGTCATGCTAAACACAATGGTAACACTCACTGACACATACAAACAACACTAAGCACTGTACACATATTGTATATGTCCCATCACTTTTATATCACCCATACTACCATATAGCTTTATATATACCATTAGTTCATCACCAAGTTCAAACTTCATCTTCTTTCTTGAAAAATTAACGGGTACTTGCATACAGTTTATAACTGCAGTTGAAGAACCAACATTACAATTAAGAGCAAACGATTTCCAATACACTTTATTCCTAGGATCACTATCACTAATATAATTAACAATACCAGAACTTGGAAGCCCACACTTCTTATAAAAACACAATTGCAAAAGTCCAGAACCAAACCTAGAAATTATACCTTAACATGGTAATCTTGGTCTAGTTTCTGTCTAGCGGGGAAAATATATATATACGTACAACAGTGTTTTTTGGTTAACAGAATTTTTTATAAAACTTGTTCCAATGATTTACGTGGACATATGCAGTTCTACTTCATGGTCAGAGATTTGATGTTTTTAACTCTCAATGTTCTTGTAATTCCGCCAGCAGATTACAAATGTGTGGTGTCGCAGTAACATTATCCTCGTTGGAACTGTTAAATCGCTGAAGCCCTGCACGAAGACACACTGCCAATAAACATAAAGCAGAACAGCCGATGTCAACGTAAGACACTAAAACAAGTTGGTGCAAAATTCTTTTGACAAAAATTAGTAGCTCTTGGTCCTGGCGGTTAGTTTCTGTGTACACATAACACGTGGCACAAGAATGGTAAACAATGTCGCCAAAACAATCTTCAGAGAAGACCAAGATAAGGTAAGTGGGCTTTACGTCTCGTCGACAGCGAGGTCATTAGAGACAGTCACACACAACTTGGTTCAATGACAGGAGCTGGAAGAGGAGTCGGTCATAGCCTTCGTTAAGAGGGCGTGGTACATATTTCAACGTTAATAGGTAGCATTTATCTATAACTGTACGTTTCTTGGAGACAGTTTCCGAAAGCTAAACAACAGCTATCCTAGACAATAGTTTTAGCCAACGTTTCAAACGAAATTGTTTCCTGTGTTACGAACTTCTGAGGCACAATCTCTGACACCAGAACCTCGTGCATTTAACTGCGGCGCAAGAGATCACGCGTAACAAATTAGTGATTCTGGATAAATATTTAATCATAAAGTTAGCAAATACAATTTTCTAGAATTGTCATTGAGTATTTTACCCATATTGGTTTCGAAAAAATCGTAGAAATCAATTGATGTTTTCAGCGTTTATTTATCTACCACGCACTCTTAAGGCACCATCCCAACATTGGTCTGGAGCGATGTCGGGAAATAATTTAAAATCGAAAACAGGATGGCCGGAGCCGGGGTTTGAATCCCGGTCCTCCCAAATGCGAGACCAATGTGTTACCGTTACGCCACCTTGGTCGGTTAGAGAAGATCAAGTCAACTTACACTCAAATGTGTCTCAGACATGCAACCGCGGAGCCATACTGTTTTAGTAAGGAGTTAATGTGACTGCTGATTTGATAAATATGTTGTCTCTGACACCATCATGCGTAAGTACACAGATAAACACACACACTCGCGCCTACAAAAACTACTTTTCCGAATAAGGGATCGTAACGTAGCCGTTTGCAGGGGATAATTTTCTTCGCACGTTTACTGTACCCTAATACATAATAGTACGTCCTAATACTCATGAATAGATTACCTTGCTATGGGAAGAAGATCAGACGTTCCTATTCGCCAGGTGTAGTTTCTCGAAAACCGCAGTACTGAACACGTGCGTTAGCAGCTGCATTTGTCGTGTTTGAAGTGTTGCTGTTTTACCGTTGTATTAAATTTTTACATAATAATACAGCTTTGTTAATCATATAGGGCCTAAGTGTATTAAACTGTTTCCTTGAATTTGGATGAAACCTACGAAACGCAAGCTAACATTTCTTGCAATAGTAACAAGTTTGCTTTCGTTATTTCTATTTTAATTATGTTAAACCGTGCGTACCATAATAGCATAATACTATATTACGATATGTTCTGATAACTATAACGCGGAAGGTTTGTTACTAAATTCACACTTCCTAAAATAATTTTCCCCGCCTTTTCATTCCGGCGCTGCTCCATACTCACATCATATCACCCCTCACCAGCGCTAAAGACCTACATGTTGAGTGCTGACCAAAATATCTTCAATCAATCGTAAACATGAAATGTGCCTTTCTTCCTTCCTTCACATATAAATTTATCCGCATAAACATTTCCGTGGCCCAACAAATATTAAACATGTTCCAGATCCGACCGGCTATCACTATTAAATTGTTAGTAAGACAATTATGTTAGCATTGTTTACTAACAGACAGTCTCCAGTGACCACCAATTCAAAACTATTTATCAAAATAATATGTTGTTGCATGGAAGCATTTTACTTATTTGCTACCAGTATTTCTAATTGTTAAGAAGATTTCAGTAGTTATTTATTTTGCAGAAATCAATTTAAAATCAATTGTTATATTAATAATGATCATGTTTTGAATATTTTTAACTTTCAATATTTTTCCATAGTCTGTTCTCGAGCACACGTTTAATTCGAAGGTAAAACTAGTGTAAAAAGCACATCCATTGGAAATAGTTAAATTTAAAGATGAAACTTTTTTTTTTCTTTTTAGTAGATGACACCCACAGATACAATTCGGCTCCGTAGTAATAGTACCAAACAACGTGTCGGGTAGATACGACACAAACGAACTCATTTAGCTGGTTCGTCTGTGCGGGACGGTGTTTACAAGGTACAAAGGCAGGAGCATGCGTTGGATGTACAGACAATGAAGCTGTTTCATGCAGATTTGCCGGGCGTGTTTTTATTTCAGAGCGCAGTGGTAATTCCAGGCAGTAATGATGGGGTTTTTGTGTTGCAGGCGAGCCCCGCTTGCTGCTTTGAACTTTAAAAAGCCTCCCCCCAGGGTGCAGGACGTGCTAGTGAAGTGTCTAGGGGTGATTGTGTGCGAGGGAGGAGTCTTAACTTGCAGAACCTCTACATTCAGGGTGGAGTTACTTCTCTAGACTACCTTCTTATAGTCAGTATTTTTGTAATCTTCTGCCGAGTAAACCAGTTATATTTTTGAAACCTACTTATTACTTCAGTTTTAGAGAACTTAGCAGCTCATAGACCATTCTATATGACATTTGTGTATTTGAACTACTTTTCTTCTGCTGGTACATTTCTGTTCAATATTTTAGTCATGTCAAAGAGTGGCTAATCACTTCACAAACCACGTAACTAACACGTGGAAAATTATTATAGGTTTGTTTACTTTTTAAGTAACTATGTACAAAAGAAATGTTTTAACTTTTTTATCATTTTTATGTCGCTGGTTGCGTAAGACATTCATCTAAATTTCTTACGAAAATAGGATTTCTATCTGTTTACCTACTTTGAAATTTTGAATATGGGGATTCGTATTCACCCATAACAAATTAATACGGTAGCAATAATTGTGATGTTAACAAATCATTCTGTAAATATTTAGTACCATAACAGGAATGACTTTGGACACAGCCATTTTTAAAATTTGAATACAGGAAGAACGAATTACACAAAAGTCAAGTCAGTTTAGTAGGTAGTACTACTTGTACATCGACTTTGACGTAACTGGAAAAACAATTCTTTATCACATTACTGTATGCTAAGAATATAAAAATGACCGTCATTTTGAAACTAAATATACGATATGAATAGAGATGATGGTATATCGCGAAATGTTTTGTGTCAACATAGCCTTGAAAACACTGACACAACGTAGCTGTCTGCAGACCAATAACATGCATTAAATATTAAAATAGCGGCATTCTTATTGGCTCAGTCAAATAGGGCAGTAGCTCCACGTACAAGGAAAAGCCAGTAATCTTTTGATAAGTTGAACGTATGTTGAAGCCTAGCAAATAGTCAAGTTTT
>PNEQ01066372.1:0-24561 GCA_003012365.1 Medauroidea extradentata | reverse complement strand
ATATGAACTGTTTACAAATAATTCAATTCACCTTACTATATGTATATATACATATATATATATATATATATATATATATATATATATATATATATATATATATATATATATATATATATATATACGTATATAAGTGTGTGTGTGGTTCTTTATGAAACTCTAAAATACGGTTCCTTAGTTACCGGTATCAAGTGTGATCAGAAAACGTTTAAATAAACGCCATTTTAATAATACGAACGCTGAAAAATAACAAAATATAAAAAAGTCAAGCGAGTTACTAATTACTAAATGTATAGGCAGGCTAGATGAAATTCGCTTCACAGGTTCAAACGTTTTTAGGGACACACAGACAAAAAGGTGATTACATTAACCTACTTTTTACTTCGGAATGTAAGTTAAAAATGTGCAAATTGCTATTATCTGAAATTCTATTTCCTCTTCTCTGCAGCACAGACTTTGCAGTTGAAATTTTAACGCATTATTAAGCCTAAATTACTCCAGCAAATAATGAGTAATTATATTTTGCTGGTCTGGTTGAGGCCTGATTATACACTAACAGTTTAATTGCTCTGCCGATACTGTTACGTAATGTTAACAGAATTTCCTCCGCAGTCGCAAATTTCACATTTGTTCTTAAAAGTTCAAACAATTTAAAATTATAATAATACTAGCTGTCCCTTTGCGGCTTCGTCCGCGTGTACTATAGAAAAGAGTAACTAACTTTTAGTTACGTGTTAATTGTTGGTGATACTGTATTCTATATTATACTATATTCACTGTTTATCTTTAAAACATCAAATACAAACAGATTTGTCCAGTCCACTGCGCTAAGCGTACTTTTTTTAATTCATCTTTATTTCTCTATAAAACAGCTGCCCGGCTACGGCTTCCACCGCAAAACAGCTGCCCGGCATTTAACATCTAGCGTACTCAATAACAGTGTAAAGAGCGCGCGCAATACGCTTGTATGATGTCATAGTAATTCCCATCGCAAAGTCTTGCACGGGATACGAACCCGTAACCCCACCCCTCCCACACCCCAAACTTTATACAATACCTTTTGTTGGCTTACTTCTAGAACCTCGTAAGTCTAGATTTTCCAAATTTTTTATTCCAGGTGAATTTGGTGCTGACTTTCATGGCGCTTCTAGTGTTAAAATCTGCTAAATCTACTGTGCATTAGCTTTGCTCTATGCTGAAATTAAAAAACCTCGTACCTATGGTGTAGCATGACTACGAAGATTTTCTTTTTGCTCTCCTGTAAAATTTGCTGAAATTGACTTACGAGGTTTTAGAAGTAAGCCAACGGTCAAGCCTTGATCACAGGAACATACCTACATTGTTTAAGGTTGTTCAAGTGGGGAAAAAACATAATTTTATATTTGTATGAAATAGTGTTAGTTTTGTACACATTACTTGAGAGTACATATACCTCTAACGGAAAAAAATTAGCTCATCTAGTTTTCCCGTAATGGCACTTCAAAGTCAAAATTTGCGTATTTTTACTTCATACAAAACTTGAAAACCAGTTAACGTAATGAAATGAAAAAAATCATATCAAAACTACGCGTTACTGTCTATGGCCTGTAGCATTTAAAACCCGCTACAAAAAAATGTTTATGTTAAATAAAAAATTTCAAAATTTAAATTTTTTTTGGTACTTTTAGAAATTTATTTTAAACACAGAAATATTTTATAATGTGTTTGTATATGCTTCAAGCCGTAGACGGTGACGTGTAGTTTTGATGAGATTTTTTCCATTTCATTATATTTATTGGTTTTCAAGTTTTGTGTGAAGTAAAAATATGCAAATTTTGACTTTGAAGTGACATTACGGGAAAACTAGATGAGCTAATTTTTTTCCGTTAGATGTTAATGTACTCTTAAGTAATGTCTACAAAACTAACACTATTTTATACAAATATAAAATTATGAATTTTTCCCCACTTGAACGCCCTTAAACAACAATAGCAATAAAGCTCAAATTGACTCTACTGTTTTTAGGGTTTTTTCCGGCAATTATTCAAATTTTTCTCGCCGTAAAAACCATCTTTGAACTTCAATGAACATTTAAAAAAAAAGGAATTGGCCAAATTGGTCCAGGCGTTGTTGAGTTATGCGCTTACCAACACATTTTGCGATTCATTTTTATATTATAGATAATATGACAAGTGGTGCAGAGCCTTAAGAGCGTTCACGTATTTACCTGACGTAATGACAGTTATATAGACGTCAGTCCGCGCTCCAGCTCTGAGTCCCTGACATGTATGTGTATTTCGCCCGTAAATATGTAAATAACAACGGGGACCAATATAATGCGACGCACATGCTAGTCGTAGCAACGTCGTAAGTCAGGACGTGTTTGATACTGTGTTGTTGTAGCGTACATGAAGTTTACGAATGAAAATATACACACGCCAGGGACTCAGAACTGGAGCGTGGACAGCACTTGTGACTTAGCTCTCATAGTCTTCCCATGGCGAAATGTCAAAGTCAACGTTTTCAAGTTACGAGAACATAGAAATAACAGAAACTAACTGACTTATTTGAATGAAATAATTTACGTGACGTTAGATATTATGGACCATTCGCTAAAAGATTCAAAAACACACAGTAAAAATTCCTCTGTATAATCTATAAAAGAAAATATGAAAAAATGAAAATTTTTCACATTTATCGCAATATTTTAAAAATACAAAGGAAATTATTTGTGTATTTTTTTTTGTTTATTTTTTTGTTTTAGCAAATGGCTCTTGATTTATTATTTCAGTGCAAATTATTTCGTTCGAGCAATTCTGTTGGTTTTTGTCATTTATACGTTCCCGTAACTCGAAAATTTTGACTTCGACATACCGCTGACAATAAGAAGTAAACATATTTACACAAGTGGAAAATATAGTCACACACAATGCACACAAAACTAACAGTTTGTCGTACAACACATGAACACTTTGAAGAGGGCGTAATAGGTAGGGCCTAAATAAGTGTTGAATTATTCTATTCAGATCTACTCTTTTTTAAAGTCAATATAGAAAAATTATGAAACAACAATCCTTGATAATTACATTTGCCAACTTTATGAGCAAACATTTACCCAGAACGTTTAATTTGTTAAGCGTGATCTTTTGCGTCGCAATCAAACGTAGTGTTCTGTTTACCCGGTGCTTCCACCATTATTGTAGAAACTTTTGTTTTAACTGTTTTACACGTGATTTAAGTGGTTGGGTGGCTATGGTCAGAGGTAGGCACTTTATACTGAAACTAGTTAAGCTGTTAAGGGTAGGAGTTACGGTTAAATTAAATATGTTAATCTAATAACGGTGGCTCTACATGTTTAGTTATAGAATACTAGAAGGTAGTCAGATATTGTTCTTCACATAAACGTTAATTGAGAAAAAAATTTTCTCAGAAAGTTGGCAAAAACTATTGTCTAGGACTGCTGCTTTTTATTTTTGCAAATAGGCTTCGAGAAACCTACAATTCTGAACTCATTCTTTTAGCGCTGAATCATATACCAGGCAATCTTAAGGCACCCCCTACCTCGGATCCCCATAGCGAGCAAGAATACATGTTTGTGGTTCCAAAGTTTTCATTCAGTGATGGGACTCAGAACGTGTCTACTGCGCAGTCCATGTGCGCAGCTCTACCCAGCACGCCTTCCACGAAACAAACCACAACAGCGGGTATCAGGCATACAGTGAATATAATATAGAACGATAGTAAACTTCTAAGCATGTGACAAACATATCACGTGACCGTAGAGACGATGTTGTTATGCATAAACTGACCAAGCGCCAGTTGTAAGTTATCAATAAAATATGCTTACATTATTACACAAAGTATTTTAGTGTTATAAGGGCAACATTTTCGATTGTCAAGATAAAGGAATGAAATAATTTCTGTATGGCGGTTTTAAAATTGAAATATATTAAATATGTTACTCACAATTGGCGTATAAACGGTTGATGCTTAAGTCCATTATCTTTCATTAAATTTGTAACAATTACAAATAATTAGAATATTTTTTTAAGCAAACACTTTGAAAAATTTTGAGACTGTGTAGAGTCATACGATACACAATATTTCCAGAGCGTTTTTTAAAATAATGTAATACTGTTTGCTAGAAAAAAATTATTTTGCTTAGTTTTGCTTTATTTTGACTACAAAATATGTTATATTTCAGGGGCAAAAATCCATAAATACATTTGGTGTATTGCAACAGAAAAATTCAGATACAAACGATGATATAAGTGTTAAAACGGTAATGATTAATTTTTCATATATGTAATAATTTGCGTTAAAATATATTTTCAAAACCACTGCAAAACTAAAGAGCAAGGCCTTAACACAGTCTAGTAACACTCGTATAACAAAGAAGACCTGCTAGCTTGCCGTAAAGATCATATTAACAGTTTTAATATAGAACATTGTATCCAACAGCTGACGAAAATCCCTAGGCTGCTACTATGACTGCAAAATTTTTTTTCCCTAGTAACTAAGGCGGAAAAATATTTGATAGCTTTATAGATGAAGCCTTTGACGCAGTAATCGCACGATATATGGTCTAGGAATTCTAAAAGTTTCGCATAAAACAGTAAACAAATAGAAACGAGCATAAAAAACAGTAGCTCTATTTACATACATACGTCCTCTATATTGAACACGTCACAGATCACGTGATCATTAGCACACCAAATACATGTTTGGAACAGGATTTTGCTACTGAGCAGCCCGATCAGCACTCTATCTATATAAAATCACTCTATAGTATCATGGCCTTATATTTCGGATAAGACAAGATAATTCTTACCGAAGATAGTCGAAGTTGATGACATCCCGAGTGGCAATTTATGTTACAAAAGGAAATCATTTAATTAAATAATACTCTTTGAAATTGTGTATCTGTAACAACCCTGTAAAACGGAAATAGTCAATTTTATTTAGAATTATCAAAAGTAACACGTAATAACAAATAATATATTATGAAGATAATACAGTGCTACCAATGAGTAGAAATCATAATTGTATTCAATTCCTTGTTCTTATGTTGGATTCTCTGTAGAGGTTTCTGCTGCCTACTTCAAGCGTCTTACGTTGAAATAAGGTTATCGTCACCAAATATCGCTAAAGGATCAGTGGCCAATACAGGAAATTACAGTTTTTTAGCATTGTTAAAGTACGAGACGTGGTACCAACTGTGAGAGCTGAAAACACTAGCAAAATCCGCACTCTCATGTCTCTGTTTTCATAGGTGGTTATAAATTGATGAACTAATTTGTGAGGCTAATATTATAAGAGTATTTAAAATTTTAACATTCCAAAATATTAACTAAAATAGCGTGTCTATATTCTAAAATCACGAATGTAGTTCAATTTGTAAAACAAAATTTAAAAATAAAAAACTAGCCACAGGTCTATTTGCTACTGCAGAAGGAACAACGCTCATATCGGAGGTAGCTGAAATCAAATAGTGTTCTTGTGATTTTCTTATGAATTTCCTTGTCCTTGCACACTATTTGATTTAACGTTAAGTTATAACCGTAGAGTGAATATACATGTAGAGGGCTGATCGGGTTGCGCAGTAGTGAAACCCTAATGCAAACATGTATTTGTTGAGTCTACGATCACGTTACCCCAGACGTAGGCCGACAGAGGTGGGAAACTTCGGTAGTATTCGGTTAGTGATTAGTTTTCCCTACTCCAGTTACGGTGGCCTATGTACAGGTAAGGTTAATTCTACTACAGGCTAGAATGATCAGTGTTACAAGTTTGTTACAAGGGAAATTTCTGCCGTTTGGAATAGCTGATGTGTAGAAGCTGATCAATCACAGATATTTCCTGAGTTTTAAATTACATCAAGTTGATAATTTAAAACGTGAGATTGGTTTATTTTAACTTTAAAGTTATGTTAAATTACTTCTGTTGTTTCCAAGCCTATTTAAATTTAATTTTACTACAGTTTCGTATTTTCTGGTCCCTTTGCGACAGTAGCGAATCTAGCGACAGACATTTTCTCTGTTACAAACTTTCTCATAAGAAAACACATTTTATTTCTAACCTGTAGTCGAATTAACAGTAGACCGAAGTCCGCGAGCGAAGAGAATTTTTGCCGGGACTGTATGGCGTGTTCTGTGAAAGTGATGAATATAAATATGAGCTAGGGGACTGATGGTGGATATGAGAGAGGGGGTGTGGGGTAAGGAGGGGTAAGAGAGGGGAAGTACTAGCGGTGCGCTGCGGGAGACCCCACTAATTACATTGCAGTACGAAATGAGCGTGGCCTGGCACAATGGGCAGGGGATGAAATACTGCCGTGGCGCTATTGTCGTATCGGGAGGTGAATCCTGGAGGGTCATGCAGCTTGTTCTCTGTGCGTGCATGTATGAACTTCTTGTTACTACAGGTCCGTACACTGACATGTTCCCTATGCACGCGCGCAGGAAGGTCATGTGTTCGTGGCTGGGCGGCCAGCCTTCTCCGCGCATCTTCCTTTTGTCCCCGTGACGAAGCTGGATGGGAGCAGACATATCGTACATTTACTAACAACGTCGTCCTTTATAACAACACAGAGGCAAAATCATGCCAGTAAAAATACTACATATATGCATACAGGAGGGACATTTTTTAAAAATAAACTTTCGAGTGTTACGTTTTTGCAAAAAAAAAATACATTGAAAAACAAACCATTTAATTTGAGGAATGGGTAAAAAGAAAACTGTAAGCAAGATTTTGAAATAAATAAATGACAAAAATAAATAATTTTATAAATAAACACACACATAATTGTATATATGCAGGTTGTTGCGCTTTAATGATACGTACAACTTTTACAGTTGGATATTTTATTTGTTCGAAACTATGTGCGTATTTATATATCTCACATATTTATATGAAAACAATTTTATATAAATGTTTCTTTTTTATAATTGTCCCGGGTGGGTTGACATGATAAAACCGTTAAACGATTTTTTTTTCTTGTGATCGAACAACTCATCAACAAATCGCTTTTTTGTTTAATTTTTTTTTTCGGACGTAAAAATTACGCTACTTAATTATACACACTACTACATTTTGTTTACGAAAAATAAATAAAAAACATTTTAAATATGCTTTACCAGTTTCTCCTTAAGTATTTGCGACGCATACTCTTTGAACCATGTCTTGGCCACAGTAAAAAATTCCTCGTGCCTAGCTTTATGGGGAAGATTGTGAGAGAAGATGATTCAGCATTTTACAAAACAGAAGTGACTTAAGGAAAAAAAAACAAGTTGTTCTGATCTTTTTAAGTGCACATTCCGTTTTACTTGTAAACACGCGGAAATATATGTATATATACGAACAAACTGGAGTCAGAACAGTAATACACAAATGGATTTAAAGAATGGCAGGGCAGAAATGTAATTGATACTAAACTTAAATTCAGTTTGACAGCTGTTCTATTCTTATTTTCAAAAAAAATAATAGTAATAATAAACTTATTGAAACACAGAAAACGTACCGTAAAGTGGGTATACTTTGCACCAGCATGGGTAACTTTGCACCACCAAATATATTTTTGTATGGGACGTTAGGTGAAGGGAAACCAGATGATGGCTGGGTATTCTAAAAAATTAATTTGATGTACTCAGACGTTGATCACTAATATTTCACCAATCAGCACACACGAAAATATTATTGATGGTGCAAAGTTACCCATGCTGGTACAAAGTATACCCAGTTTACCGTATACTAAGTAGCGAGAAAAAGAGAATGGTATATTTTGGACATTAATGAAGTGTAAGAGAGTAAAGAGAGTAGATTAACGAAAATATATTTAAATAGTTGTGTTATCATATGTCAACAAGAAGTTGGATCCTCAAAGTGTGTGTATTGATAGTTCAAAACATTCACTGACCATAAAGGAGGGTCGTAGATGTGCACATAAGTCAATGAAACAAGTTGGTACTATATTATTTTCATCACAATTAATTGTATCTGCTGTTTGCTACAACGCCTTGGACGTACATCCGTAATAAACTGTTCAGTCGAAAATAATTCCATTTGAAGCAAGAGATATATTACTAATTACTACCGTTACCAAGTCCAGTAAATGGCGATTTCTGCTGAGTTAAAGTCTCACAACTTAGAAGAAGCAGTACTTTGCAAGCTTTACATTAGCTACTTTCATATTTAATTTTCAGTGGAAAATGTTTCACTGCAGGACCCGTTAAAATTGATAGTAAGACGTTTTATATGAATATATTTTGTGGTAACTGTGGTCACTTCTTTACCAAGTAAATTGGTACAGGTACAACAGCTAATAATGTGTGCTTTCCATTAAGTATATCAAAATGTTGAAGTAGCCTACGTAAAGTACTTAACTGTCAAGCATTCAATATTTCCTGCATTCTAAAACATATTACGCAATCGTTCAGTTACCTTATAGTTTTGGTAGCAATGCGATCACAGTTGAAATACAACACGGAACTTTCTTTACATGGTTTGTATCTGTAGTTTTCAAAGTTGGAGTATTTTGTTGATAAAATAATATGATACATTTCAGTTTATGAAATAGATGGAGATCTTCAGTGAATCGGTAAAGAATGAAAAAATACTACGCAATATTTTGTTTCAGGAGAAGTATAGCTGCACCGCGCTACGAAAATCTCACTAAAGCCTTTTTCACACGGGCCAATGTATTGTACACGCAGGTGTGCACCTTCTTGTTCAAGCCGACTTGGATCGTGTGAATGGTCGACTTCAATGCAAGTAGCGTGCATGCTATTTTTCGCTTGCTACCTGGAATGGTTTAGAGACAGTTCTTTTTTTAATGCATATTCTTGTGCGAGTACTTTGTTGTACTTTTTTATTTGATATATTTACGTAAGTTAATTAATCCGTGTATTGTTTATTTGATAGTTAAATACAAAATGAAACCACGTATAGGAATAACTCCGAAAAGGCCCTTCACATTTTTTTAATCTCTTGGCATACAGGAACATTCAAGCAACATGCATGGACTACTGTGAATACAACACGTTCATGGAGTTTGTATGGAGCCTACAAAGAGGTGTACAACTTCTTGTTAACCTTTTGGTGATCACCTTGGTGTACAAGAAAGTGGCACGGGTGTGTCAGACTTTACGGCTCGGAGAAGAAAAATGTGGAATTTGCGATTATACCTTGCACGACGTATGCAGTGGCGGCTCGAGGGTTGTTGGCAGGGAGGGCACAAGTTGCCGAGAACTGTACACTCGTGTGAACGCGCCGCCGTATATAGGCTGTTCACTTTAAACTGAGCACCCAGTAGAACTTGTAATTAATTAAAAATATGTTTTATTGGGCCAATATATGTTAACTTTTGAGAGTGTAGAAACGTTCACACTGGTTTTTGGTTACACGGAAGTTTTCATATTAAAAATAGTAAAGATAACTGCAAAACGGCTGAACGAAACTTTTATGGAGTGCTCACTTTATCGTGAACGGTCTATACCAATGAACATAAAATATCTACTGGCTACGTATTGTATTGTGGCCAGTCAGTAATAAGCGGTACTACACACCAGCCTGTCAGTGGCTGTAGCGTCAACTAGCGCATAACACTATACAGTTCTCTGCAACTTGTGCCCTGCCTGGCAACAACCTACGAGCCGCCACTGACTACAGTACAGGCATGGTAGTTGAACTTATACTGTACATTTAGGCTGCAATCAGTCAGACAAATTAAGAATATAAACAAATGTTGAACTGATTGTGGGAGAAAAACATGTTGATAGTTCAACTGCCATGCTTGAACTGTAGGGCAATGTAAATAGAATTGATGGTGTAGTCACGAATTTCATGCTTCCGGAATTTGATAAAAGCGAAAAATAAAATAATCCAATATGGCGACTGTAACCTCACTAATAGGCGCTTATGAAAATCCAATCGCGTAGGGTAGGTCAGTCAAAATTTCAAATTTTTGGTGTTTGGAATATTTCCCCAGATAAATTTACCGGTGTTAGAAATCTCAACTGAAGGCATCTCGGTCAACTACTAAAACTGATATTATTTGTAATTATAAACATAATATATGGATTTAGCTTTTGCCAAAATATTTATTTATGTGGATAATATGTAGGCGGCTTTGGATTCCCGTCAATTTAAAACCTTGAGTAGTATTGAAGGAGTTATCAAATCCTGATAATCGACAAAACTTGGTCACGTGACTGAAGTGATCTACCCTACTCCACCAAACGAATTTTCATAACCGTCAAATGTGTGGTGTGTGGTCCTGCTCACCTGCTGGTCAAACTGGGAAGACGCTGCGTCCACTGAGGAGACGACAGTCGACGCCGCTGAGAACAATCTCTTGGGCAGCGTCAACAATGTCTCCCGCCATCCTGCAAGTATACAGATAAGTCGCGTTTAACAGCACTATACAGCTGGCGCATCATAAGTCTTGTATGGATATTTTAGCGATAAACTGACCACTTTTGAAGAACACTATGTTTAGAATAATTATTAAAAAATATGGTTTATTTTGACGTCAGATAATAACTTATGAGTATGGTATAACATAAAGAAGCCTAGATCCCATGGTATAACATATATGTAAATTTTGATTAATACCGACAGTGCTATGTTTACATTAAAAAGTAATTGAAGGATACAGATTATCTGTAAGGAAATAAGTAACTAAGCGTTAAAAACTGCTCACTTTATCTCGAATCACCAATAATGTGCGGGTAAATAGGTTTTTTTACGAATCTATTCCACACTCGCCAATTGTGTCAATTCACGAAAAGAAAACACACATCGGAAAGAGAATGTATGTCATTGGTAAGACACAATGCTAATTAAAAACGGCTTCTTTAGACCGCCGTACTACATAATGTTCTAACTGGATGTACGAAAACTAATAAGATAGAAAGGTGTGTAAGTCGTTCGAGATAAAGTGAGCACTAAAAATTTAACCCACGAAAAATATTGCTAGCCGTTACTGCACATAATCCGACACTAACGATATAGTTGCTTTACTGCTTGTATGGTTGGCAGCGAAATTACGCAATATAGTTCCGTATATTTCCTGTTTAAATTCAACAGTACTGAAACAAAATCAACCGAAATAGACGTAATTGTATTTTATATAATTAATAAACAATTTTTATCAAACTGTATGTATTCATACTGACTGTACATTTTATCTTACATGCCCAAACATTAAGTGACGTGTCTAGAGAGGTTAGATTTTTCTTGTCGTTAGCCGTTACGTGCGGGAAGGATACGAATTGGCTGAAAATAGAATTTTAGCAGGGATTTTTTGAGTGCTCACTTTATCGTGAGTCCCCTATATTTAGAGACCTGAAAAATTCGCGTTTTCTTTTGGCCCCAAGCTGGAATTCCAGCAACTGTAAGTTCGTGCCACTTTCACAATTGACCTTTGACTTATTTGACACTTCTTGGAAGTCTCTTAGCCAATAGTACAGAAGCAACTAAATGCAGACCCATATCACTACGTCATCGAGCAGCCAGTGAGCAGATAATGTCTGCTTGAATACACTGATGTCCTTGGAGGCTAGCCTACAGTACACGTCAGTGAACACGCGAATTTTTTCTGTCTCTACCAATACTGATCTTTGCTACAAACTTTCCAACAATAAGATTATACAGTCACCGCTTTAAGTACCAAAGTAAAAAATGGATCGGCGGGAATATTGCACGGTAGTTCAGCGATTAGTTCGTTGTGGCGATGCGATATTTGATACGCGCTTTAAGTTCCCCCTTACAGCTCTGTCTCTTCGGAGCCTCTTAACACATACGGGTAGGCGGCGCCCCGCCTAGGATTATCAGTTTCCTCTAGATAACTTCTTTTTCAGTGGGTGTATAATTTTTTTAGACACGACAGAGCATAGATAATAAAGTTTCTGAAATTTTACAAACTCAATATCTTAACTACCTTGTAATGGGAAAACAGCCGACAAGAACAAAATGACTACACAAGCAATATAAGTAACAGAAACCACACCGTACTGATTCCAAAAAGTGAACGAAACGGTAAATTATGCCCTGGCAACGTGAAAAACAGAACTACCTCTCTATTGCCTGATTTATTAGAAAACCCATAAATTTAAGTTGTGAAAGATCAATTCACAAACACCAACATATTTACAGTAAACAACGTCAGCTTAACTGAAACTGTTGTTATGTAAAATTTATAAGAAAAAGACAGTACATGTACGTATCAGTTTTTACTTTTTAACGTGGCATTAAAATTTATTGACCTGTTAAAAAACCAAGCATTAGAAAACTGCCAGTATTTTACAAGGAAGGGCTTCCGAGATTTCTTCATTTTCCTTAACACCTTAACTGGCCATACTCAGTGGCGGCTCGTGGGTTGTTGCCAGGCAGGGCTGCAGTTGCCAAGAGCTGTACAGGGTTGTGCGCTGGTTGACTCTACAGCCACTGTCACGCTGATGTGCAGGTGCCCCTTACTACTGAGTGGTCACAGAAGATTTAGTAGCCGGCAAATATTTCATGGTCATTGGTCTACAGCGCGTTCATCAAGAGTGTACAGATCCGACTATCTGCAGCCCCACCTAGCAACAACCCACGAGCCGCCACTGGCTATACCAACACACATAAAAAAATTACATTTCAACTTTTTCCAATAGGCCTATTTTTTGGCTCATTAGTACCGGAACGGGAAAATAATGAAACCTATAGATACTGAACAGTTCAGAGAAGAGTTTACCAGGGTCCTGTTGGTTGAGAACTATGGGCCTAAATTTAAACGCTTAACAGTATAATACGGATACTGTAACACGCTGGGTTACTAGGCTGGTAAAAATTACACGTCTTTCACTGATGTACGTCGCAAAACACAACCAGAAAATTCCTAAAAACCCTTTTTGCACAAACGCCAGACAAGCGATTCTAATGAAACTTGTTCAAACACGATTACATACAGGATACAAGTTTCGCGAAATACACGCGTTCCCCAGTTGTTAATTCGTCATTTTTTATATTTACCTTTTTTATGATTCGTCATTCATTGATTATCTTTTCTCATGAGGATGGCATATGTGCTATCAATCTGATTAAAGACAATAGGAAAATATGAGGTATTCATATCACTCTAAAATCTGTTTTTTTTTTTCCGCCCTTTATTAAGTAATAGCTTTCGACAATATGCCTTTAATTTGATTTTAAAACGTTCTCGAACGGTCACGCAAGCAATTGGGGTATTTTCAAGTCTTGCTTTTTTGATTAGAACATTTTACATCGCATGAAAATCAATGAACCGAGAACAAAAAAAAAGCATCTACACGTGGCCTGTGGTAAACTGCTGCTGTAATGATTTGGACATTTTTGTAGTAAAGAATAGGTAACCACAATGTGGGAAAAAATCTTTGGGAATGAAAAATACACAGTTTGTTTAAATTTATACTTAATACCACCTCAACAGAGTACAGGGAGTAAAAAATTAAGGACATTTTTTTCCTTTCTGTATATTCCGTTTTTGCTACACCATGTCGAACAGTAGTTTACTGTGCCACCTGAACTATTAAATTATTTAATGATATGTTTTTAAAACCACGTAAAATTTGCATAAGCGATATCGATTTTTTTTTACTTGTTTTATGCTTGTTCGTTAGCCATAGCGAGAGGCAGGTTCTGAACACTTTAAGAGCATCGGTTTATATTTATGCTATTTTTTCGAGTTTAATTTTTAAAACCATGTAAAGAAAGCAGATATCGCAAATAAACATTACAAAGAAATGTTGGAAATTGTTTTTTCTATGTATCGTATTTTTTTACAGAACTTAAGTTTCTATAATTGAGGAGTGTTAGTGGGAAACGATATAAGTGCCAAATGGTAAGTTATTCAGAAAAAAAAAGCATGTCATAGATAATTTTATAATTCGAATGCTGTGTTACATTTATTTACAGGATTGTATGTGTGAAAATAACTTTTACAGAAAATATTTAGAAAAATGTTACTTCAAATGGCTCTTGTATCATTCTCCATGTCAACGGTTATGAAGTTACACCAAGTGCATTCAATGGACGTTTGTTTGAGCTGACTTACATCATTTTCTACGGTATTAGCAAACAGGACTTATAATTCTTTCAGTACAAAACCTCAACTGTGATTTTCTGGCACTGACATCCTTTCCCACAAACATTCCTCAATTTTGGCTAATTATCGACTTAATTAAATTTCTTAAAGTCAATAGTTAGACAAAATTATAAAATTTTATGTATTGAAAAAAAATAGGCTACATAGTACAAACTATTTGCAACACATCTATGTAACGGTTTTGCAATATGTGCTTCATTTCAAGATTTAAAAAACAATACTGACTAAAATAGCATAAATAGTGACCCGTGGCTTTAAACCAGGCATTAAAGCTGGAAAACGTCAGATATTTGTAGACTATGAAATTTTTATGATCTTCTGTTCTTATCACAGATCCTTGTTATTGTAGCAATAACTCTCGCGTCTCGCTGCGAGCCTTTGGAGCAGAAACGTATAAATAAGATGTGTGTTTTTGTTGCGAGTGGAAGTCGTCCGTCTTGGTATTTTGACGGGGGGTAGCACCTGTGCGGTCGACCAGCTGCAGAAGAGGGTGTAAAGAAGGGAGGGAAGGAAGCAACACAGAGATAAACAACGGGGATGAAGACAGAGTGTTATCATTGTTCGCCTCCTTCTCGCCTTGTTTGTCTCTGGCCAACTGAACCACATTGTCCGGTGTCTAGTCACGTTCGCTCCGAGGCGAGGTTGTTGTTCTTCCTCCCTTCCTGCATCAGTCCTGGCTGCCCTTCATCCTGAGCCGACAGTCTCGTGAGACAATGCTACAACTGCTTCACGCCATCCTGGAACCTCATGAGTTTGTTTGGCTAGAAGATAGACACAGAACTACTTTATATTGCCTACGTAGTATAACTTTGCCTGATCTTGACAGTTCTCTTCTGAGAAAGATACCAAGCAGCTTCATTGTGTGGACGTTTTAGAGTTAGTGCACGCTAACTTAATTTTTTATGTTAGAGTCACGGAAACGGGGGTGGCTACAAGTCGAATATAACACTTCCGTCAATGACTTCATCGCCTTTAGGAGCGGAGTACTAAACTAGCGCGCAGTGTTTTCGTAGAAACCGTTTTCCAGTGAGACTTAAAGCGATGACCTTATCAATTAATTTGTAGAAAGTGTGAGGTAAAGTCCAGTGCAGGTTTCTGTGATTTAGTTTTCCGATTACGGTGGATACTTTCTCAGCTACAGCAACGTGAATAAGTCATATGTAGCACTTTTGAGGAGCTTGGAAATCATGTTTTAAATTCGTAGATAAACGCACTGGAAACATTTTTAATAGTTATACAAGAAAAAATACTCTCCGTACCACTCTACAGCACGTCTCACGCGCCAGGTCCAATGACTCTTAACCATCCTGTTTTCTTGGAAAACAGGGACTCTGCAATAGCAATAGTGTTTACAGACACTCTTCTCAGAAGAGAAATGCAAAAAAAAAAAAAAAAAAAAAAAAGACATTCTCTCAGAAGAAAATGTCAAACAGGCAAACTTATACTGCACAGACTTAATATAAATTATAAAGTGCGGAACTCTTAAGGTCTCGCTCTTTAGTTTTGCAGTGGTTTCGAAAACATTTTATTAAATTAATACATTATATCAAAAATTCATTCTGGCAGTTTTAACACTTATATATCATCGTTTGTATCTGAAATTTTTTGTTGCAATACAATGAACGGATTTTTAGAATTTGGTCCCTAAATTAGCACAAATTTTGTTGTCAAAATAAGCCAAAATGAAGCAAAATTATTTTTTTGCTAGCAAACGGTATATTATTTTAAGAAACGCTCTGGCGAAATTGTGTATCGTATGACTGTAGAAGGTCTCAATTTTTTTTTTCAAATAATTTGGTTAAAACATTTTTAAGATATTTGCAATTGTTTGAAATAAATGAAAGGTCATGTATGGCCTTAAGGGCGACGCAGAATGCCCGTCACGCTTCATCCTAGCCTCTGGGCGCAAGTCTCTGAACTGCCTTGCCGTCCTCTCGCCTAGGCGTCTATCACAAGCAACGGGCTGGAGTAAGGTAAGTTTCCTGAGTTATGTGACTGAGTTTAGCCGATCATCGGCTAGTATATAAATACCTGCAAGCAATTTTTAAGTAATTAAGATGGTGGGTATTAATGGTAACCTTGTTATATTATAGAATCTGTTAAATAATTTTTGAAGCGCAATGACCGCAGCACATATTTTGCGCGATGTTATATTATTTATATGCCTGCTATTAGTTTCGTGCTTCATTCTTTGATATTTTGAGCACTTTGTATTGAATTTAAGTCTACTGTGGTTTTGGTTATGTTTACTGTTTACATTTTGCTTATCCTGCTCGTGAGCAGAGTGGCCAGATGTAGATCGATAAGACTCGCTCGTGACTTATTAAGGCGGCCGCCTTGTGAAGGGTGTTATTGTGTGTGAGGCGCTACGGGCGACGTCGGCCAGCACGTGTATTGTGATATCGCCTCTACGGCCAAAGTCGTAAACGCGCGCGCAGTGTTCTCGCTGTAACGTTTTTACTGTGGGACTTTAAGCAGCAACCCTACCATTTTATTGAACACGTCACTGTAGATCTCAATTTCGAACGAATCCGTTACAATTATCTTGAGAAACAACCGCGTAAAATAGCCGATTTTATCCAAGTCTGAGGACTTCAAAATAATGCTTCCAGTGTACGTGGTGTCTTGAAAGTCACAATCACAAGTAGTCTGAAGAATATTTTCTTTTCGTAAATAAGCACCGTGTACTTACGTTTACTGGTCTCTGAGAAAAAACGTAACTCCGAACACGCTGGACGCAGTTTAAGCGCCAGCCAGGCAGCCGCCTTAACACACTTATAAACTTTTCACGGGTTGCTAGTCGCACACCTCAAGCTGAAAATTTCTCCTACTAATCCTACCCTCGTGACTTAAACAGTTTAAATTAACCACTTAGCTGCTGTTCAATTAATTCATTGTTGCATTTACCAAGCAGAAAAAAATTCTTCGTCACAATAGACATATTCCTGATCAGTTGCAATCTGAGAAAATTATTTTAAATATACTTTTGAGTGTCCCAAAACGCTTTTGCCCGATTTTTACAATGCTGCATTTAATCAAAGACGCATAGAAGTTAGCAAACTTGATACGATGTAATTATTTACAGTGAAATTTCTTACAGATAGGTAGAGATGATGGTATATCGCGAAAATGTTTTGTGCCAACATAGCCTTGAAAACACTGACACAACGTAGCTGTCTATAGACCAATAACGTGCATCAAATATTAAAATAGCGGTATTCTTATTGGCTTAGTCAAATAGGGCAGTAGCTTCGCGTACAAGGAAAAGCCAGTAATCTTTTGATAAGCTGAACGTACTTTGAAGCCTAGCAAATAGTCAAGTTTTCCCGCGATAAACCATCATCTCTACAGATAGGGCTTGTAATTTTTTGTTTAAAAATAAATATGAACCAACTTGTTTCAGTGCCTTACGTACATATATGTAGTTGAGCTTCATGGTTATGGGCAGATTATTGTCTGTGCAAAGACCTCTCATTTTTTACTGATCCAATCAGGACAAAATTACTGTGACGTCACACGTTTATGCATTGTAGATAGTACCCAAATACGCCTAGTGTTAAAAACATCCTATCAATATGGTTATTGACAGTTTGTCTATGCACAGAGGCGTCACTCATTTGACTGTGCCAATTGGAATGAGGTTACTGGGACACCTCACGTCTGTGAATTGCGGGTAGAAGCCCTGGCCATAAAGCAGTACTACATATGTGCACACAAGACACTGAAACAAGTTGGTACAAAATTATTTTAAAAAAAAATTGGTGTCTTCATTCATTGCTCATTTGAGAGCCACAGTTATTAGGAATATTTGGCCTTTCATCCACACAACTCGTCAGAAACAGAACAATGCTCTAGACGTGGACTTCACTTCAGCACGAAGGTCAATACAGGTTCAAGTCGTTTACCCTAATGGCGTTTGCCCTTAAATGTAGAGCAAACGCCTTTAGGGCAAACGACTTTATGACATACGACGTTAGGGTAAACACCCGTAGACTTGGATTCAAGTGATTTTCTAGAGAAGACAAACTTTTGGGGCAAACGCCTTTTTGGGTGAAATATATAGAAAAATATATTTTAGGGCGAATAACGCTCTTCTGTCAATACTTAATAGATACCACTACCTCGATAATGTTTTTAACGGCGAAGTTACGGAGCCTTTCAACAAAATCAGTCGAAGGTTCAGCTTCAGGTCCTTTTTTGACGAAGCAGCGACGTCACTACCGGCGTGTGGGCGGCACAGTTTTATCGTATTTTCCCACGGCGTATTGATTTGTCCGGCGACACTGCAATGAGTCTTCTTCTCTCACCCCTCCCCATCCCACACCACGACACACCATTTCCCCCTCACAGTACTTCCACCGTCGATCGTTCGCGCACGTTGCAGGTGTTTCCCTGTCGACAAACATGGAATTATTCAGGTCCTTTCATCATCCCGTAGTTCGCGGATTCCCGGTCTCTATTTACATGGAGGGAGGAGAAGAGATGAGAATACTCCATCCCACGAAACAAAAAGTACATACATGTGTCTCGAAAATAAAGAGTTTATTCTGATCAGAGAACCACAACACCATCAGGCGAACTGTCTAGTCGCCCACTCTAAACTTTGCTTAAAACCGATAGGAATGTTTATTTACAATACACTTTTCCCTATTTTTTGGAATGTAAAAGGAATTGAAAAATCTGGTTAAAACAAATCATTAAACATGCTGTAAATGTGTTACGTAAGTGCAGTGACGTAACTGTAATTGTATTTGTAAATAAGAAGGCGCGGGTGGGGTGTGGGTTGCAACCTGTAAATTTGATAAAGGAACGCTGCTCCACATCTTTAAAGCGGGTGACCCTGGCCGAGGCAAATTTGGAATTCCTGAGCCGTTTTTAAATCTTAACTTGGAATATACCACTGACAGGATATTTAGTACTAAGGGGGAGAAGGTTGAAAACCCTAAACTCCTCCTTCCCCTAGCTTCGCCTCTGAGTAAGCGTGGTAAGGGCGCGGTCTACCGTAATTTTCATTGTCATGTTTTTACTTTTTATTTGTAACATATATATATATATATATATATATATATATATATATATATATATTAGACACAAAATGTAACTAAATTTTTCTCTTATGAAAATTTTTTATCTCTCGTAGTTTTTACGAAATGGCTTGTTAAAGTCAAAATTTGCATGTTTCCGTTTTAAGGACTACACTAAAACCAACTAACAAACCAAACTGAAAAAAAAATCACAGTGGATAAAGACGTCGGAGGCTACAATTTCGCGTACATAAACACAAAGAATAATACGTTTTTGTATTTAAATTAAAATGCCGAAATTTAAAATAAAAATTTTAAAAATTCAATACATTTTAAATACAAAATTATCTTATTTTGTGGTTTAACATAGCTGTACTTGTAGTCTGTAACATCGTTATTCACTGTGTTTTTTTTTTTTTTTTTCAGTTTCGTAAGAGTTGGTTTTAGCGTTCTCCTTAAAACGAAAAAACATGCACACTTTGGCTTTAACGAGCCATTACGTAAAAAACTATGTGAGATACAAATAAATTTTCTAAGAGAAAAGTTAAGTCACATTAACAGTCTAAAACAAGGAAAAAAAATTGGTACAAATATATAAATAAAAACATTGTGATGATAATTACTGAATCCACGCCCTTAAGCATTTGCTGAACGGCTGAGAAGTAATAATAAGGGGTTTGGTGTCACACACCTCTATGTATTCTGTTGTGTTATGAGAAAAATACAAATGCACTCAATTTGTCCCTCGTCGGGCTGGTTCCACGTGTATGAGAGAGTGCCAGGGAAGGCAGTCTTGTAGATCTTCCATACAGACACTCCCGTTGCCTTAGTCGGCCCGAAGAATGGACGAGGTGAATGAGTTTCGGTGGCCGTCTGGTAGGACGTGTTGTACACATTCGAGGAAGTGCGGAACTCTCAAAGGCAACCATCACGCGCATCAGTCCTCATCACAACTTCTAGACACACGGCAGGCGCCCTGTCTTCTCGCCGTAGTTAGATATTTAGCGATGACCACGTCATACTATGATTAGAGATGATGGTATATCGCGAAAATGTTTTGTGCCAACATAGCCATGAAAACACTGACACAACGTAGCTGTCTATAGACCAATAACGTGCATCAAATATTAAAACAGCGGTATTCTTATTGGCTTAGTCAAATAGGGCAGTAGCTTCGCGTACAAGGAAAAGCCAGTAATCTTTTGATAAGCTGAACGTACTTTGAAGCCTAGCAAATAGTCAAGTTTTGCCGCGATAAACCATCATCTCTACCTATGATATATCAACAGATACAGGAAAAATTCGCGGTTTCACTGAACTGTAGGCTAGCCTCCGAGAATGTATGTTCCTTCAAGAAGACAACAGCTGTTCATTAGCTGCTAGATGACATAGTGAAACAATTCGATTTGGCCTCAATTGACCTGCTTCTTTATTATGAGCTCAGCGCTCTCCAGGAGTCAATTATAGCACGAGACAGTTGAGAAAGTGACACGAACTTATAGTTGTTGGAATTCTAGCTTGCGCACAAATGAAAGCGCAAAATTTTCAGGTCTCTATTTATTAATACTAGCAGTCCCCCGCGGCTTTGCTCGCGAGTATTATTCGTAACTGATCATATTTACTTTAACTGAAAAACCTCTTTGTACACAAGATTGATACTTCAATCATCAAGTTTTAGAATGTCCAAGCGGCTAGTTGAACTAAATCTGCAGCAGGATAAGTAGCTAAAGCTGTTCACGCGAAAGGCAGTCTAAAGTTTGTCCCTGTCACTAACGGCGACTTCGCCTTGACCTTATTTAAGGCTCTACAAATTTTGCGTTGTGTGATAGTTACAGATACCTAAAGGTAAGTGGTAAATCGAATGAAAAACGTCTGTTTACCCTGCGCATAACCATTGGTGACGGTGTCCATTATTACATATTTTCAAAATATTCACTTGAAGATTAATACCATTAGAAAGTTTTGGTGGGAAAAGGTTTCGCGAAAACATATTTGGTGCCTCAATCTTGAGAGTAGTGAGATGATATATGTGAGCTGATATTGTCGAGGAACCTAAGTGGAAAGTGAACTGCATAATTAATTTTACTCCTTTTAAACGGCTACATGTAAATTGCACTAATTCGATCTGCCTTGTAGTTTTTGTATGTCAGATTTGAACATTCGCATGCAGCCTTTAACGGAATTCGTGTCCAGACTACCCGGAATGCAGACGAGAACGTCGAAATAACTCATGAAAATAAAATTTAATTTAGAAAATAAAATATTCTTGTCCTGGGCTCATAGAGGTTGTACAACACCACGTCTCGATAGGTTACTGTAGAGTGCAACTCATGTGTAAGTTACTTCTCGCTGCTCGTACTTGCTTTCCGGATTGTCTGTCTTGAAAGTTTACACATTTTGTTTTATTATTAGTGATCAAGTTATCTTATAAAGTAAAAAAAACTAACATACGATTTTTAAATACTTCGTAAGCATCACTCTGACGCGAACCACACCTTAATATATCTACTGATATATCATGGGTTGATGGAAAACAAATTTTTTGCTTTTTCACCCTTATGGGTGTCGAATTTCAAAATAGTTTAAATTCACATCTTAGACATATGTATAAGTTTCCAATTGAAGTGTAAATCACGACGCTAGCTCGTTCAGTCGAATCAAAATCGATCATTCATTAAAAAAAAACACATATGACTACTGCACAGTACTGAGAGTTCGAATTTCTAAAAATCTTAAAACCGTTTTGCGATCATTTCTGTAATCATCATTGAGAAGCAAAAATTAGCTGTTATATTTCGTCGGGTTCGACAGATATCGAATCAATTTAAAGCAAAGAGCACTTCGATATCTCGATTGGTTCGTTAGATATGGAGGAATAATCGAAAACATATTTCACGTAATTTCAGCCCCTTAATATTTAATAATAATTTTGAAACGTCTTGGAGTCCTGCTATAAACATTTGTATACGTAACCAATTGAAGTAAAAATCACGACGATAGACAATTGTGTTTCAAAGATATAGACGATTCATTAAAAATACATTTAGCCTCTTTTTACTGCTTGGGGGCCGACTTTCAAAAAATCCTAAAACTGCTTTTTGGGTATTTACGTTAGCAATATTTTGAAGTGAATACAAACTCTTTATACCGAAGGATTCGATAGATATCGATAGTTAATCGGAAACACATTTAAGGTCTGTTCACCCCTTTAAATTTTGAATTTTGTAAAATCCTTAATTTGGCTGATATGCATTTTTATGTGCGTCCTATTACAGTATAAATCACGACGATAGGCCGTCGGGATAGAGCTCTATCAACGTTCCTTCGGAAATACATTTCACCCCTTTTCACCCCCCTAGAAGTAGTATTTCGAAAATTTCCTTCTAATTGCTTGCCTACGACCTGAAGGGAACCCACACAAAAATTTTCACGATTCTAGGTTCAATGGTTTAGGGTGCAGTTTTATATGCCAGTCAGTCAGTCAGTCAGTAAGTCGGTCAGTGTTCATTTATACACACACACACACACACACACACACACACACACACACATATATATATATATATATATATATATATATATATATATATATATATATTAGAAGTAACGAATTATTGCCTAAACTTAAGCATTTTTAAAAATTATTCTTCGCATAGAATTCCGTACTAAAAAGAACCGCTAAAACACCTATCTCAGCTATTTTCGGCAGCGGGAAAATACACGTTTAAGATAAATGGAATACAGTTGAACACTATTCATAATCAGACGTCTCTCACGCATGTTGAGTTGTGTTGGAATAAACGCCCGAAGCTCTACACAACGTTCCCAGCCTAGACAGGCGGCCGCCTTAAGGATTAAGACGTGACTGTTGGCAAGGGCGGGGGAAATCATAAATTCCCCGAATTAGTCGCCACAGCCAACGGCAGCATCCAACACATTTCAAACACTACGAAATTCAGCTCGGCTACATCACCATTTTGGACCAAGATGCTTGATATATGCTGTACTATTAATTAAGACGACTTCGTTAGTTGGCAAAATTAAAACGTTGATTTTGAAGTACTCCTAGCAGCAACACGATACTCAGAACATTTTCTTGAGTTGCAAAAATATCGCTTAGTGGCTTGCCCTGTTTCCATCCCCCTTCTTCTCCTTCACTAAACAATTACACCATTATGTGTTCACCCGAACGCTTCTTCGTCTGTTGTGCGCAAACCGAAAATTATCGTACGCGTGTACTAGGAGAACTACCGTACGCTCAGCAGCAGATCCTCATATAACGAGATACACCTCGCCCGTGGTGTAACAATGTTAGGACCAGCTGCGGCCGAGAAGGGTGGGCCAGCCTAGGCGGGGCTATTAATATTGCGGCGTGTCACTTAACAGCAATTAAATCGCTACCCCCTTCCCCTCCAACACCACCGCGAGAGCAGGGGGTGGCAGGGATTAAACACGATTATAAGAGGGCGACAGGCATTGTCACCATGTCCGTGCCGACAATGGCGTGCCATTATCGCGGGAAGGGCAGGGACGCAGCTGAGTATATGAGCAATGAAAGATGACGCAATTTTATTCTTCGCAGGGGCCAAGGGACGCTGTTGGCCAGGAAGAGCATGGGGTGCTTTATATGGCCCGCGCCCTCTCTTAGACTGATGAAGCAACCGGCGGGTATGCTACATGTATAGTCAGTGAACTTGAGGCGGTTATAATAGTAGAGTTAATATAACATAGAGTGACGATAAGCTTCTGATCACGAGGCAAATACATAACGTGGTCGTAGGCAAAACAATGGTTAGATATCGTTATGCATAAACTGGCCGTTGCAAGTTATTAGTAAAATATGATTACAAGTAACCGTATTTGAAATATTATTACAGAAGTATTTTAGGTTTTTAAAGGCTACATTTACAACATCAGGATATATACGAATAAAATACTCTCTGAAACACTGTTATACTCGCTTTCTCTAAGTGTTGCGGGGTTCTATTACTACTGATTGAAAACACTGGCAGTTATTTCCTTTCGATATTTCGGAAAACCGACTAGGGATGTGCCAAACCGTTATTTCCGTGTAACATGTTCCAACGTTCCTGTTCCAAATAAATAACACGTTCCAGTAACATGTTATTTTTGGAACGTGTTACTGAAAACTGTTCATCGAGACTACTTGGAACTTGGAACGAGGTTTCACACGTTAGAAATATTTGTTATGTAATTTCGTTCGTGTGCTTGAAACATACCAATGTATCAAATTTACTTGGTTTTTTTAAACTCTAGTTAAGTATAAATGCAACTGTAACAGTTTTTTTAAGTTAGTAGATGAGCTGTAACACAAAGATTTATTACGAAGGTTACAAATTGCTAATTTCCTTTCGGAATCCGAAATTGTTTAATAAGCTCACGGGTGGTTTGTTTTTTACGTTTTACTCAATTTAC
>PNEQ01066369.1:11344-33648 GCA_003012365.1 Medauroidea extradentata | reverse complement strand
ACTGCATACGCTGTTTTCAGGGATACAGTGAAATCTGAAGCAGAGTCTGGTAAAGACGTAGATGTACTGAAAATTTTGCTTTCAATGAGGTCTGACTATCCAAGTTTTGTTGAGTGTTCTGTGCAAGCTTTGTGGATTCCTGTCAGCAATGTGGATTGTGAGCGAGGTTTCTCATTTTATGGGAACATCATGACAGACAAAAGAACAAGCATATCTGCAGAAAATATGGAGTTAATGACGGCATTAGCTTTTCCATCAAGCTAAGTGGCAGCTGTGCAGTCAAGACTTTTTTTTTATATGTTAGATGTTACTTAGGGATACTTAAAAGTTTCTGTTAACTATTAAATTCTTTCAGACTTAGTAGGCTAACATTTTTACAGTTACACCTTGCTCTGGATCCGTTTGATAAAAATTATTAAAAATGCAACCACATCATTTTTAAAAGTGACGAAAAAGTGACGAAATTGTTTCTAAAAATGACGAAAAATGCACCGAAATTAACTAGGAAAAATGACGAAATTTTCCATTTACTTTCACCGCAAACAGGTGGCTCTACAGATAACGTATGATCTAATGGAAGTCAGAAAATATGTAGCAAGTGTACTGCGTGCTCAATGAAAAAACATAAACAAAACAACGGTGCACAACAGGCGGCCAAGCGAGTTACAAATGTTGTAAAAAAAAATAATAAACTTCACAGTAGGTACACCATACGGTAAAAAAATTACATTAATATTACGTTTTATTAAGCAGTCTACATGAGTGTACGACATATAAATTCGGAAAAGTGAATCCCGTTAGTTATCCATTACAATTAGTAACAAATTGTAATTCTTTTAACAGTTTTTAAGTTTTATAGCAGACGCAACTGCAAATAACTATAAAGTTGGTATTGGTAACCATTAAATCCCCACGCCATGGCCGCCATATTGCGACCTTTGTCCGTGCTGTGTTTACTTTTTACCGTGTTTACGTTTATGACCGACTGCAGAATTATATTCAATAAAGAATGAATCTAAAACACCAAGTAGGACAATACATTATGTCCAACCTCTTTTCATTTCATTTTTTTTCCTTAGGTGTTTTTATCTGCTCGTATGAAAGGTAAGATAACTTAAATTTGTGTAGGTAGAAAATTAGGCCAATTGGTCACGACGTAACCCTATTTATTTTATGCCATAAAATAAGGAAATGAATCACGGATGTTTGAAGCGAAATTTACAAAATTTTAACTTTGTTCATGTACGTAGGTACGTTTGCCCGTTTCACAGTACGTGTACGCAGACACAAATCTATTTCGGACACACAAACAAAGATCTTTTGCGTTTCAAGATTGCGATGCTAATTATCTGGTATGTCGTAACATATTTCTTGCCTTTTTGTTTACCAATTTGTGTCGTAGTACAAGTCTATCAGTTCGAAAAACGTGTTTTTCTAAATCTCGAACGTTCGGTTTTTCGAAAATTTTTTGAGACATTTTGAACCGAACTGAACCTTTATGTTTGGTTCAGTTCAGTTAGAAAATTTCGAACTTCGTCCAGCACTACTATGGTGTTTCATATTCCGCGCTGCGACACATGATCAAGTCATAAAAATTACCTATAGTTATATGAAACAGAGTACTAATAACTACGTCAAGCCTCTGCCTAATTCTATTATCGTATCTAACATTCTATGTCCATTGTGAACCCCCCCCCCCCCCCAAACCAAGATCAACAATTTACAAATTAAGCATTCTTATGTGGTTATAATTTTATTGTGAACACTGGTGACTGGCCTGATACCAATTCAACTGTGAAAATACGCCTACTGTTAGTAGCTTTCAAATGTTCAATATATTAGAGAAGACTCACAGCAAACAGCTTGATGCTAGCTTCTTTGGCCGACTGCAGGGGCTGACGGGCCGCAGGGGCGGTGAGCATCGACCGCCAGAACAACTCCTCCAACTGGCCTCTGTCTGTAGACACGTCCACCAACCCCAACTAAAACACACACACAATGACGCTTCCTTCAGCAGGATACCAACACTAGTACAAATACTACAACTGCTGCACCTATCCCTTGCCATCCACGCTGCACACTTTAAACTGCTATATTTTTATGTACGTACTATGATTCATCATTTTTAATCAGAAGTCATATACGTATTACTTTTATATCTACCTAATATAACTCATAAAATACTGCAATTAAGAACAAGAAGTTTGAAAAACTATTACAGTACTTAATTATAATTATACTTTTAGAGAAACGTCACTTCAAATTTAAAAAATCTTTACCAACATGACTTATTGTAAAAGATAATAATGATAAAATGATGAACACAAAATCATTTATTATAATTATTAACATTTATTAGGTGGCACAAAAATGTACACACAAAAACACAAAACAAGAGAAAAAAGACAATGTATGACAAAGACCAAACACTGAACAAAGGCAATAGTTTGATAAAACTTAAAACATTATGACCATATGCTAACCCAACAGCAAAGCAAACAATGGGAAGAGAAGAAGAAGAAGAAAAGCTCATATGAACACGCTACTTTTCACTGGTCAAATAGAGACAGCACTATGTAATTATGCTTCCCTTCTCTCTCTTACACTCCGTCCAGCTGCATCCTCACACTCCCCCTCCTGCATGTGGTGTGGCAGTGAGGTTGTGTTGGTATGGGTGGTGGAAGGTAGTAAAATATTATCTCTGATAGCAGTGAGCTGCTGAAAGACAGGAGAGAGGAAGCTTGTGTGTGCACGCATGGCGTAAGATAGAGAGTGAGAAGTTCACTTCTAAGGAGAAGGTTGGTGCCTGTAGCTTGAAGGTCACATGTGAAGCAAATTAGGGGTGCACAAAACACTGCTCCCTACTCTCTGTCTCTTTTCTGTCACATTTTCTCCGGCCGAGACAGTTTCTATGCGAGTGATTAAGACAGTCTACAGTCACTGGGGAGATAAGATTGGCCAGGTAAGCAATTGCCCGTTTCCCCCGCCTTCCTTTTTTTTACACACCCCGAACATACGGCCTGCGTGTACATAGTTGATGTTAGAAAACACAAGGCCAAAAAATGTAAATTACTGTAGTTTTGAGTTTTTGGAAATAAAATTGTGAAACAGTGAAAATAGTAAATACAACTGAAAGGTGCTGATTTATTATTAATTGGTTATACAACTAACCTGCCTCATGTCAACTGTTTGTACTGTTATATTTAAACAGAAAAATGTATCTTACCATAAAAGCTGGTTTTAAATATTTATGTGGTTCATTTGTATAGTTCTAAAATAACTAGTAACACTTCACTTCAGATTTAATATAAATATCTTACCAAAATTATTAAGTTTTTTATATTTAACTTTGCCAACAAACTACAATCAAATGTGCAAAATGTATTTTCAGCATGGATATACATTTTTTCAAGTCTGAAATGATATACCTAAATATAGGCTGCTGAAAATAAAATAACAGAAAAAATAGCCAATGAAAAGATATTAGTGTAGCAACAGAAATTAATTTCTGATGAAATACATATGCTGATTTCAACTTAAATGTATTCTGAGACAATAATTGTTGAAAATTATTTTAAAGGAACTGTGAGGTCAAAAAAATTCTGTTTTTGTTGTTGGTTACAGCTAGGTGAAGTGTGACGTCATCTTAAGCCGAGGCAGCTGACGCGACAGGACTCCGCGACCACACGCACACGGCTCTGGCTCTCTCGTTACATGTTGCTCCAGTCGAGACTGTGGCTGATAATGGCGAGGAGCATTGAACATTACCAGTTTGAACCCGCAAGAGGAGGAGATGATTCTTCAAACAGTGACAAAGACTAATATTCCAGAAACGGCAGGACGTGCAAACAGATGAACGTGGTGTTTATGTAGATTGTGAGTGACCATGGAAACAGACGAGGAAAGTGTGTGTTGTTGCGAGGTTAGTAATGTCAAAACTGTTAAATCAGAACACCAACAGTGCGTTACGCTTAGCCCATCTTTAACAGGATTATTTTAAACAGTGAAGTGTTAGCAATGACACAACATAATTTTAGCCCCAAAACGAAAAGTAGAACAAAGATTCGCCTTCTCATAGCAGATAATCTATTAAACAGAACTTGGCGCTAAGCTGCATACAAACAGTTTGTTTCTTGGATAAATGCATGGACTGCTATCAGCTACAGAAACAGAGGTGTAATTTAGTCTTGTGTCGTTACTGCTATACGAAAAAAATATCCCAAGGAAAACTGAATATACACCGGGCTCAAACATGCAACTTAAACAAGGCTTCTTATTTTACCAATGTAAACATAGTTACGTACTTTTATTTGTTGCATGTGATTGTTGTAAATATAACATGCAATATACACATTTATTTAGTTCATACACAAAATAAATAAATAATAAAACAAACTGCACTACAATAATTGAAGAAACACAAAGCCTAAAGTCAGTAAAGTAAATAAATTACACATGTACCATTTATTTACAAAACTGGACGGAATTTTGAAAATTGACGTATCTCTTCTACGGACTGGGGCCGAGGAAGAGAGGTGATACGCTTCGGAACGTCCGTTGCTCTGTGTGGGTCATCATTCAGCTGCAAGCTTCGATTGTAGGGAACTGCTTCCATGACTATACTAAGGATTGAGCACTGCCAGTCATATTTTTTTACAATTGTATGTGTTCACACCAACCCATTTCTTCAGAGGTTTTGAATATTTCAGTTTCCATCCAGTGTGGGACCTGTCTAAATTATGATTGAAGTCTAATATGGATAATATTGTGTGAGCAACCATACCATCACAGCTGAAGTGATTTCTTTTTGGCTTATATTTCAGTGCAACACTGTGAAATGATTTCAATTTACCAGTGTGGCAATAATTGTTTGTTTGTCTTATGTCATGCAAAAGTTTACAATCGCAGATGATTTTAGAAATGACTATATTCTTCTTTAGACTTTCTCATCCATTTCTTTCGCTTTCATTCACATTCACTAAGTTCACCATGCGAACAAATATTTTTTACGGTGATATGTTTTAAAATTGAGTTAAATTTTTCAATGAGGACATCTTCATTTCCCTCGCAAGTCTGCGAAGACAACCACAGATGGTTTATAACACTAGATGTCCAGTCTTTAATCAGCTAAAATTAGTTTCCAGCTGCTTTAAGCTTCTTTGTTAAAGATTTCGAAATGTGCCACACGTCAAATTCATGTATTATTACACCTAACTTAGTACCCATCATTTTTCGAATGCCACTATGCCTGTTAGACACAAAAAGAGATATTCCAGTCTGTTTCAATAATCTAGCTAACAAAGTTTCGCAGACTTATTTTTCTAACTCACCTACTACTTGTCCTTTTTGCAACACAACAAAATCTACCATTTTCCCGCTGTCTATGTCCACTGTTGTGTATGTTACATACTAAGGCAGTACCCGGGACATTCGAGTAGTCCATCACCTGCTAGCCTGACTTCACTCGCATTTTCAAAATATAAACTTCTTTCATTTAGACAAAATGTTTTAATTGCTGGGACAATGTACCTTTCAATTAATGAGTAAAAAGTGTTATTGGAAATACTTTTCAACACCGAAATATTTGAAAATTCTTTAAATAAATAAAAACTCAAACCACACAGATACACGAAAGTTGCCAGTCGTATGTTAAGTGTAGATCGCCCATTACTGTTCGGTTGCGAATACCATATGCTTTTATGACCTTTTATGCAGATTACTGTCACTGTGAGTGAAGCACATTTGACAGCTGTCTGCACGTCACATACACTACTACCACATTGCGAACAGAACTTCAGTAGCTGTAAGAGACAGTCAAAAATGACTAGAAACATCTGTGCACCACAAGAGTGTCTATTTTTTGCCACTGTTTTCTAGTGGGTTAGTTTCATTGCGCTCGTTTACTGAACTGACACTATTTTCGCTTACGATTAAATCATCGTCATTATCGTCACTTTCTTTTTTGGTACTATCTTCACTTACAAAAAACAAATTCCCGTAACTCTCAGTCCCTAGTTCACAATGAATCTCTCGATTGAGATGAGGCTAAAACGATTCACGTGCATCATTACAGTTCTCAATCACAGTGTCATTATATTCTACGACTCCTAGATAGCAAAATGAACTTGAGACCACACTTTCATCGAGGGCGTCATGAACGATCTACTTCCTCTGGCAGCTAGACATCGCTTTCTCTTTAGGAGACGCCTCTCCCTTCAAACTGATTGTTGGAATCACATTCTTCAACAATTTTGGCGTTTTAAAATCACATCTTAAGTTTTTCAGCATTATTTAGCCTACCATGACGTCATCGCTGCCTGGTCATCCGCACATTTTAAGGGATTTCTCGAGAACCAGACGAAGCGTCAAGCTCCGATTTTCACTGCTGTCGTTTGCTCTTCACGACGCATTCACTTACCTTCATGTGTATTTTGACCTCACAGCTCTTTAAGGTAAAGCAAAATAATACACGTCACTTAAAAATATAATAACAGCTTTTCGCTACCGTTAACAGTCTAGGAAAGGAAATGAAAATGGTCTAACTTCGGGAGAGATGAATGTTACAGTGTGAGCTAGCTCCTTCCTTTCAAAGGAACACTAGCTGGAGCCTAGCTCCTATAACTTTTAAAGAGCTGGAGTTGAAATGAGTTCCAATTTCAAAAGAGTTTTCCCAGCACTGCCTTACACAGGTAAATAAACTACTAGTATACCAGTAACATGTATCTGAAGAGATCTAGGTAGTTTGGTGTCCAGGAACACATGACGAGCAGAACATGTACAGCTGTGGACGGTATTGAAGAACCAGCGTGCCACTGAGGTCAGTCAAGACATACAGTACCTTGAGAGGGATCTCCACGACGGGAGGACGTGGCGTAGTAGGCGGGTAGCGTGATCCTTTACAAAGGACAGCTCTGACATTCTGGTAGGTCTCGCTGATGCCCAGTAGGAAGTAGTGGTCGGACTTGCCCTTCACCTGAAACAAAGCAGTCACCTTGACACTTCCCACCAATCAGCATGTTGCTTCTGCTACCTGGCACTGCTCTTCACACTAAGTACATTTGTAACTGTTTTACACATGTTATATTCCAGCTACATCTATCAGATACACTACAGTAAACAAAACAGAACCCATCTAAACAAATTAAGTGCAGTGGAACCCAAATGTTATATTCCCCTGGATTCCATTTTTCTTTTAAATATTGTGCTCATGATTTGACTTATTTTAACAATGCATGTAGTAGTATATTCCTGTAATTTACACTATAGCTGATAGCTACTACCCCTGATTGACTTTTTTTTTTTTACATGCAACTAATAATGACAATTTCAGAATATTGTTATTTCCTCCCAGTACATAATATTTTGGTAACATTTTAGTTTTGAACATATTATTTATATTGATCGTATGCTTTGTCTTCCTTGGTCATCAAAGAAGTACTGAACTCTATTCATCAACTTTATTTGCTGTGTCATTGGGCATAACAAAGAACTCTGTCTCAGCAGACTTGAAGGCGGCAGCTTTATCATAAGCAAGGGCAATAATGTACATGTTAATAAATTAGGCCAGCGTACAGAGAGAGGAAAGGCAGTCAAGAGTGTAAATATCGTGGACATAATGAAAGAGACCCCCAAAGCGCGCAATTTTATTAATTTTGAGTGGTTCCTGTACGCAGCCCATGACTAATGAAGTTTCCTGATCCTGGTGTAGTGTACCAAATAAAAGAAAAGAATCTGTAAGCCAGTTTACGTAGAACCAATCATTCGTGAAATTGACATTTGAAATAGTTTTACTGAAATATTCATTTTTGTTTTAAATTACTGGACTTTCAAATGACATCTACAAAGTACACATCTCGTCAGAGTTTGTTACTCAGTGGTTGATAAATACTCTAGGTTCTACCGAAGTAAACATGATTATTTTTCCTCTACCAGAAATTAATTGAATGAAGTGACTGAAATGTCAGAACGTTTGTTTGAACTTTGCTTATTTAGTCAAGTTTTTTTTTTTTTTCTGCTTTATCCAGTAATACCAGTTAGTCGGACTGCTGCAAAAATTTGTGAGGAGAGATTGACGTAGGTCTCACTCAAAGAATTTATTACCAGTTTTAGAGTTTTCTCTATTTTTATTTTTATTTACATTTGTTTTACTATCAAGATATTTTATTTTAAAAGTCTAATTATGAATATGCAATACATATAACTAACTATATTTATTTTAGCTGTGTAGAAAAGTAGTATTACCAGCATAATTTAAGAACATGAACTCCTAAAATACACATTTTTAAACACACCTACTATAGTAGGCAGTTATCTTGGCTTCTCACAGCGCGGGGGTGCAGGGACAGCGGGACAGGTGAAGAAGAGGAGATAAGAAAATGGCACAGTGTCGACAGCCGTGTAGTAGTTAGGAAAATATCGACTCTCTGTGTATACCCGGAAATGTGTCTGCAGAGGCGCGGGAAGAAGATGCATAGCAGAGAGTGGGAAATAATTAAAAACCGTTATTCAGTGTTGTGATGAAGAAACGACAAGTAAATGCCTGAGCCTCTACAGAAAGCACCAAGCAGCAGCAGCAAAGTACACGGGTGTGAAAGAGATGCAGTCAGGATTCGTCAAGTAAGCAAAGAAAGACCGCATTAGCCACTAACCACTCCAGGAAAAAACAGATACTGGAAATGTCAACATTATTTAATAAACTGTTACTTAGTTTACTGCGGAACTGAAGAACATTATCATCAAAGACATTCCCAGCCTATGAGGGTGAATGAGGCAAGTATCGAGAAGTGCCGGAATTCAAGGGTGGGGAAAATGGGAGATCCCCGAATAAAACCAGCCGAACTGCGACATCGTCCTACACGATCATACATGCATGCAAACACAAGTGATAGAACTCGGATCGCCTAGGTTTCGGTGTTCTGTTTTTCAGAAGGAACGTATAATTTATTGTTTTAATAACTTTAACATGTATCGCACCATTACTCAATAAAAAAATTAAGCTAACAATAAATTTTCCTCCTACATCTAGATTAACATTAAGAAAATCCTCTGTTAGTTGCTGAGTAAAATTATGATAGCGTATATGGTTTTAAATTCTTGTTTTGCATTCAGTGAATATATCCTAGACCCCCTTTCTCCTTCTAAGGTCAGATTCATTAAAAATCCATCACATACGTTTTGTTAGCTCTTATTTCGCAGTGCTGTAAATAATTAAAAACCTGGGTTTGAAAACTGTGGCAAGGGTTCAATAAATTTGCAAGTATTAATAATTTTAAATTTTTATGTTTGGCCAATAGTTGTGATATAAAATGCTTTACATAATAACAAACTTGTGAAAAACAGTAAGGTTTCAATTCTAAACGGATTTTGATTTTTGAAGTTCGTTTTACAATGTTATGTTAAAAACATGCCGTTAGTGTGAAAGAAAAAATATAAGTTCTCATAGAGTTTGAAATAACATTTTGCCACTGTTAAAATTTAGTTTATGTTTTAAAAAATATATTGAGTTTATTATTTATTTTTCGAAAGGAAAAAAAAAAAACTTTAGTTTTCATTTGCAATTAATACAGTGCATTTACTGTTTTTTGTGTTTTCGCCTCTGAGTTATGAATGTATAGTTGACAAAATAAATCTAAATGAATTGTGTCAAGTGGTTTAAACTATGCGTTTTCATTATAACAATATTTTATGTAACTTGCAATGTTCGTATGTAAGTAAGTTGACCGTTTCAAAATTTATATAAAGGCTTGAAGGGCTACAGTTTTGTGGCTTAGTTTGTAATTAAATGATGAAATTGGTAACGTGTATAATGGGTAGCGCCTCAATCTTAAACATTTATGTATGTATGTATGTATATATACAGTATATGTGTAGGATTTTGAAAATTTATTTTATTTTATATTTCTCTATCTACGTACGCCTATATAATAACGAATTACCAAGAGAGGGGCTATTCTGGGCCTGGAATATACCTGTAAAACTTTTTGTTGGTCTACAATTTTCAATTTGTTTAAAAATGTTTGTTTTAAATTATTTTTTACTTTTAATTTTATGTGCGGGTATTGCGTGCTGCAGGCCTTTTCCAATCCCCAAGTATTATTATGAACACACACATTGTAAACTTATATATTTTTACAGTGCCCTTTGATGTAGGATTAAAGAAATATCTTGATGAAGTGTGTCGAAGCAGATACTGTAGGCATAGTGATCTTGTCAATTAGGCTGATTTATATTCTCTGACTATTATTCTGTAGTAGGATAAATACAGGTATATTTTATTTTCAGTTTTGCCTTAATTCAACATTTCCATTAGTTTTGGTTGATTGAATAGTTTATTTACGAACGGAAGTAAAACGTAGCAGCTTACAATAGTTTTCGCATATTCTGAAAGGTATATACGTGTTTCCGAGCACAACTGCTGCAACTCACAAATATGTCACAAATGTGTAGTGTGTGACTGAACGTGCCGAATGTTTTCCGCCCTTCACCTTCCCGTCCTGATAACAGCACTAGGGAGCACAGAGGCCAACTTAACTGCATACTATAGTACATAGATGTCTGCCCAATGTCAGAGCCACGAAACAAAACAAACCATACAACTTGTTTTCTCTTTGCTCTGCTACAAACAAGAACATGCCTTATAGATACTATATTATTCAAAGTTTAATAACGAACATTCTCCATGCCAGGGAAGTTAGTCAATACAACAATTAAGAAACTAGGAGCGAAAGTAGTAATGTACCTACACTAGATTAGTACAATGAGGTAGGTGGCGTCAGCCACTACTTTTATAATGGCAAATGTGACAGCTTCTACATACACAGTTTTATAATTGACACAATGCCAACGTGGTTCTCCAGTTTCATGGGAAAATTATAGCGAGGAATCACTACTCAGGTGACTGGAGAAATAGATGCATAGTCTGCAAAAATATATGCTAAAACAGATACTCAGTCTGAGCAGTCTAGTAAAAATCTCTCGGAACTCAAGAGAGAAAATAAAACAATTAACGACGTCATCGCAAAAGCATAAACGTCGATTACAGTTTGCAACTGGACATTCGAGCGCTGCACAACACCCGAGACCACGAGCATAACTTAAAATTTATAGCGTCATGGAGAAACCAAACCAAAACACACGGGATTTGAAAGGAAATACTACGCACACAAAATAAATTTTCATAATCATAGCAACGACACTGAGCTTTGAAATACAGTAGAAGCAACCCAGTGAAACTTTTGGCACTCACCGATTGAGCTAGAAGAACATGTTTCCACAGTAGAAAATATTCCGAGCTCTTATGAAACTGGAAGCGTCACACATCAGGTGTCGAACACTAGCAACCAGTTTAACTACACTGAGAGTCAGAGCAACGAAATAGCCTATCGTATGAACAACATGGAGAAGCGATTACGCGCATACTTGCAAGAGATCCCACCACAGGAGATGCCAGCTGACTGCCCTAATACATGCTCCGTGTAGGAAGGGGCTATGTACATCTCCCTCCATGCAACAACTGAGCAGCGACAACTCGCGAATTTTTCATCGCTCGTTTAATCGCCCACTATTCCTGTACATCATCAGGTGAAACAACGTTTGGAAGGGATGCCAACTTTTGCCAGTTGTTCGTATAAAAATTCTGTCACCTATTTGAAATGCATGGAAGAGTATGCATGTTTGTTTGACATAGCTGACGAAGAACCCAGTCTTAAATCAACAAAATATAATTGGTGGGAAGTAAATAAGAAAAATATACCTTAGAGTCCCGATTTAACGAACTTGGGAATAACGTAAACAACGATTTAACAAAAGGTTTTTTAGGAACCTTTAAAAAATACCTAACAAAAAAAATTATTAAATAACTAACTGACTTTGATAAAATCAAATATTAATTGTAAGTTTAGTCCTTTAAAAATACTAGCACCGACAGCCGTATATACTTATTTCTCCGTAGAAAAGCTTAAACTATCCGTCGAGAAACAAAAAAAGATTAGTTAAAATTTGTTGCAAACTTTGACCGCGGGAGTTATTTTGAGATACGCGCGGGCCTGGCCAAGCGAGCGACGCTGTGTTGCATAACAAGCAGGCGCATAGATCCTCATCCTGGCGGCTGGCGAGTGAACAAGCATCTAGGTACCCAGTCTCCACAGCACAGCAGTGGACAGTAGAAGAACTAATTCACAGATAGTGCTTCGCGTCTCCGTTAGAATGCTCTAAGGATTAATTCTGTGCTGTCTTAAATTTTTACTTTACTTACTATATTATTTAAACTTAATATTTTAATTTAATATTCATTCTATCGTCTGTTAAGGCAGAAGAAGTTTATCAATGCTATATATATTCTCATTCTATCGTCTGTTAAGGCAGAAGAAGTTTATCAGTGCTATATATATTCTCATTTTATTACCATATATGCACATATAAAGTGTTTACTGCTTTTAGGGATTTTAAAATTTAATTTTCTTTATTATTCCGGCCATACATGCAAATGGGCCCCGCCTTGCCAGTGGCTTCCTTGCCTTGACCAGAGCTCTCACTTCACGTCCCCCGAGTCGTATTTCACGCAGCATGTAAGATTACCCTCTGCTGTTCACGCAGCGATCCCACGCTCACAGCGACGCCAACACTGTACCTTGAACCTCCCCCATCCCCGTTCTGTTAGTCAGAAAGTGCTTGCTACTCTGCTTGTACAGTTAGTTGTAACTGAATTAATCTGTACTGTGTCCAGTCTTGTAGGCCGTCTTGGCCGTTTCGACACTCGCGCACCATCTCTTGACTTGACCAGTACGCTGTCTCCTGAAGCGTCGCTGCAAGGCCATTACAAGTAACCACCTTGTGCACACCAGACGTGTTTCTGGACGAGTCTACTTCTACTCGCTTACGTGTGTAAGTAACACTGACATCTGTACATTAAGGATGTAGTCACTCGTGGGCTACTGTGAAGTGTCTAGCCTCAGCAGAACCTTTATAATGTGGTTAGTTTTTAGTGTTTTGGGCCCTCGGCTTATACATAAGGAATTTATATTTATTTTCTCAGAGACTTAAAACCCCAGAAGACGTGTCAGTTACATTTAAACGCTGCCAGTCTGTCAAGACCACATTTTTGTTGGTTACCATTCATATATTAATGTGCAAGTGTAAGGTGGGCACGATTATGGCCTACAGTGTGGAGTCGTTGCCCAGCTTTCTGCATAAGAGGAGCTAGTTTTCACCATGTTCAGTGCGTGTGAAATAGTGCTTCATGAGTAATATTCCTTTTTACGATTTTTATATATGTATTTTATTATGTCATTTTCGACCAATGGAAGGTTGCACTTGTGCAACTGCCTGAAACATTCAAGGAAGGACTATTACTACAAGATATCTCCACCTTAATAATTAAACCACATGTTTATAGGGGACTTCCACTATTTGTAAATGCAATTTATGTAATTTTGAAAATTCTTTATATAGCCTAAATGATTTATGCGTGGCAGCCAGGTAACTAGCTTAACATAAGATTTGTTAGATGAGGTTAAAGTTGTAGTTTGTATGAGGAAAAGTGAGCATTTAATCATGTCAGTTTACTTGTATGACTTCAAATAACTTAATTTAGTTCAGGGTAAACTTGGAGACAGTTAATTTAAGGGTGAAATCATTTGAATTTAGCATCATTTGTCGGGTGTCATTTTAATCCTTATTCAAATTGCCAATTTTTTTCTCTCTTGAATTTTCTTGGTAATTTTGCGGGCAGAAGTTTTATTAGTGTTGTAAGTTTTACTGGTAGTTTACAGCCTCGGCCGAGAAACTAGGGGTGCGACAGGCTGGCGCTGGGAGAGGGTGAACAAAGGCTTAGGAATGTGGGGATTTTTCAGGGAGTTGCAGTGACGTACTTTGAAACTGACTGCTCTCCAAGTTAATGTATCACTCTGCAGACAGTGGGAAATATAAATATCTCTATTTTAAGTGAAATATTTGCTTAACAAACATAGTGATACATCATTAAATTTTATCAACTTTAGTTTGCACAGGTTGTAATAGCGTAATTTTGTTTGTTTTGGCCTTGGTGAATTGAGAGTTCTCGGATGTTTGATAGTGGGGGACTAGTTCCCGCCCGCCATCTTGGTGGCTGGCGAGAACGAGTTCCTCGCCCCAGTCTTCTTACAGTCAGTCTGTTGGTAGGACGTGTTTTTGCCGAGTAGAGTAAAGAAAGGGCGTGACACTATGAGGGCAAAGTGGAAGTATCGCGATAGGCATCGCTGTTAATTAACCGTCTTATTTTTATTTATCTCAAACAGTTGTGGTGATTACGCAAACTGTGGTAACGGTGGTTGCGATGTAGAGATGAGTTGTATTTTTCTGTAGTTGAACTTCATTTTTTTTTGCTTCCCGTGCCCGAGAACTCTTTCACAACATCACAGCCATTATGCGTTAGTCAATATTTCGGCTGCCACGCGCATTTTATCTACAACTGTATTACACTTTTCAATTTTTTTGGAATTAAAAGTGATGTAATGGCCAGGAACTTCACCTCTTTCATTTGTTTAGGGCTCAAACCCACGAACTTACCCTAGATTTTAAGAGGTGTTCTACCGGCAGGTGTTAGGCCGAGAGCAAACGTGGGCGTGCGTTGCACATATTTTTTTCAAATTAATATATAAACTAACTGTACCACCACACTACTCTAGCTTTTCTTATTCTTTAAGTACCAGTAGAAGTAGCGCATAGTTTCCATTTTTGGAACATGTAGTAAGCAATTTTTAACTATCCACATCTACTAGCTTCAAAATGCTACCCACGCAGCTTTTCTTCACCCTCATCTTTGGTAAGTGTTACCGCAGTGAGAGTCCATTCCCTTTTATTAGTCTCGAGCAATAACTAAATTTTTCTGTGTTTTTTGCCTCTGTTCACAAAGGGTTCCAAGTTCCTAGTTCCGGATTTGGTTCCAGTTTCAATCCTAGTTACGCAGTTTCAAGTTTACATGTGCTCGAGGCTCTACCGAAATTCTCCTTTCTCTGCCGATTGGGTAGACTGGATTAGCCAAGGCGTGGTATCACCACTTCTACAGCATGGTGATAAGTAGCCGCCTCACGGACTTTCTTTATTAGAGTATCCTACTCTGAGAATGGAGCAATCTATGGTAATGCATCTTAATCGCTTTATTCTTCGTTTTCATGCTCCAACACATAAATGTCATTCACTATAAAAGAAATGCAACTTAATGTAATTATATTATTGACAATTTTTCGTTATTCTGTTAAAGTGTGTTTGTAAGCGGCCTCGTTTCTATAAAAGTAACCGTTTCTGAACTAATGTAAATTTTATGTGCGAACTAATGCGCAAATTTTTATGTAAAAATTTCTAGCACTTGAATTTATGTTTTATTTCTTTTCTTTAACATAAATATCCTCTGAGTTTTGTAAATTTTATAATAAATAATCATTCTCACGTCACTGTATACCAGCACGCAGTAAATAAATCATCAGGTAGCAGATTTTGTCTATAGTGACGTGGTTACACCCTCGGTTGCTTGTGTTTTGAGAATTTATGTAATACCTTTTATTCAAAGTGCCCATTATGATACGCAGTAGACGAGAGACTGTAACAATTCTATTACGAATTGAATGCAGTGTTGTGCTGCGTGATTATTTACACTCATGTCCTGTGATAAAACACATGAGTATATTCAAAAATATGTAATATTATGTATGCAGACTTCTTACAACGAATTTATTAACGTAAAAGTAAATAATTTGTTTCTCCAATGCTAAAAAACGCTCCAGTGCAAAGTATTTTTAGTGAGCAGACCAACACGAGTTTGTTTTACAAGCACTGCTGCATACTAGCTACAATGGCCACAGTGCATATTTATTATTATTTTACCGTTGTCTCGCAAACTTTTAATTGAGTTTTCATTTAAAAAACTTTTTTACTATTTTTCATGGGATTTTCCTTAATTTTGTCGGTGGAGCGGGTCCGAGAGAGACGACGGCTCGGCAGTGTTAGTCATCACTTCCCATGTGTTGATGACATGCGCAAGGACAGCCTAACTCGCCATGCGCACGCTCGCCGAGCGTTCTGCTGGAAGAATTTTCGGGCGATTATTTTTCTTTTCACGGCTGTGGCTTAACTATGGCGATAAATGTGCTGTGTTTTTGTTTCGAGCCAATATACTTTATTAAAATTATGTTAAATTCCGAAAAAACATGCCAGAAGATTTAACTTGATATTTTTTGGCGGTTGGGGGGGGGGGGTGGAATTAAGTTGGATTTAACAAAACACTGATTTAGAGTAAACATTTTCTGGTCCCATGGCATTTAGTTAAATTGGGGTTGGTTTTACTGTAAGTAACTTTACAGACTTTTGTGAAGAGTTCCTCAAGCAGTGTTTGAATGTGCAAGTTCAGGGTACTCTACGTGGCCGTATTAATCTAAAAAAAAGTACAAGCTGAAGAATGGAACATTGTTAGAAAAACATTTAAGCTAAATTTACGAGCACACCTGCCATCTTAATGTGCTCATGAAAAGACAAAAAATTTGCGGAGGTAATCATTACAGCTACCACAAAGGTATCCAGATCGCTGGGCCGATAGATCTTTCACAAATTTTGCTGATTTGCAATAACTATTGAAACTAGATGAATTATAACTGCTATCTCCTACATAAAAATCAAGGATTTGCGACAACTATTGAAACTAGATCAATCAGAATGGTTGTCTCCTATACAAAACTTAAGGATTTGCGACAACTATTGAAACTAGATGAATCAGAACGGCTGTCTCCTACACAAAAATCAAGGATGTGCGACAACTATTGAAACTAGATCAATCAGAATGGCTGTCTCCTAGCCAAAATCAAGGATTTGCGACAACTACTGAAACTAAATTAACGCATCGTCTATCCGTCAAAATATAAAATACGTTAACGCTCACCCCCGATTTTTAACACTTGAGTATTATGACCTAAAAGCACTAGCACTCGTCCGCACCTTTGCCAATTACGTGTTGTCGTTTGTTTACATCAGGGTAATAATTACGTACCTTTAATGTTTATCCAGTATGCATTTTTTATGTATAACTAAGCCTTGTAACTTTGTTAACCTTGTACCAAAGTTTATTGACAAACGTGGCCGAGTGCCTCACATTGTTACCAATCACGTGCATAGAACTCTGTAGTGCGCATTAAACAGTGATCACGAGAAATATGTACATAAATATATATTTTATTATTATTTATTGTCTAGAAATATGTCTATAATGTTGATATGAATATTTATATGTGCTAAGTGTAGTGTTTAACGGCAACACTGGCGTAATTCATGTAAGTCGGGAAGTTTGTTTACATGACCAAGTAATTTCATGCCACGAGTAAGTAAATTCAGTGCGCGCAGGGTGGCGTCACTGCAGAAGCAGACAGCTCCAAGCGGCCCAACGGCCATCTTGATAACGGTACCTCTCGCCCGCTGGGCAGGTATATAAAAGGGGCCAGCCAGCCCAAGAGCAAGAGTTGTCAGTGGCTCGGCACCCTTTTCTCCTCCTCTACACAGGGTTGTGGTCTGTAATAGCCACCGAAGCCAGCCCCTCCTACCTGTACCTTCCTTCTGCACCCATGCCTACTGTAGCTAGGATGGCTTACTAGCCTTGTATTTGTATTTAACTTGCAGCCTAGTACATAAATGGGACTTTAAACTTAAGCGCTCTTCCAGCCCACCTCCTGGCCTTGCATCCTAATAATTAGTAAAGTGTTGTTGCGCACTTATTGTCAGTAGCTAATTGGCCCAGGGGCCATGTTGTTCAGAGGCTATGGAATGTAGTAACCTTTGTAAATGATTAAGCGTGGTCACATATTAATGATGACCCTTGACAAGGCCTTAAGCTAGTACTATAGTATCTGTAAAAACATGTAGCATTGCAAGTTGTCTTCTGTCATGTATCTTATCTCGCCCGCAGTGCCATAATTGCCGGTAGTAATTGACCTAGAGGTCATGTCCAGAGGCTATGGAATTTAGTAACCTTCGTAAGTGATTAAGAGTGATCACAAAAGTAACTATGACCCTTGGCCAGGTCTTGAATCCTCTGCATGTAAAATGGCCTGAACGAAGTGCCTTGTGAGCCAGTGGTAGTCATTGAAACTTGTCTTCTTGTAAATTGTCGTATCTAATGTACCCCTTGTGTAATTCGACTTTGCCCAAGTCGATCATGTGATATTCTTTCGTATCAAGTGACTTGTTGCACAATGTATCGTGTCTCATGAAATGTTCATTTTTACCAAGTAACTGTAGCTTGTGCTATTCTTGAATATACACCCTGTGAAACTGAATGGCCTTTCTCTCTCTTCATTAATTCAACCTGTGTACCAACCTATGGAACTTAATGTAAGGCAATGGACTCCTGCCTCCTCCCTTTTATGAAATATCCACTCACTGTGCTAGCACTAGAGATCTTCCTCGATGGCTCACTCAGCAAGTCTCTCACTGGGTTGAGGATAGCTCTAGTACAACCTTTCTAGAAGAGTCACCCTACCTACTCATGCTCGCACTCACAGAGATCTGCTAACATTCCATATCTTACCTACCAACACCTAGCACTGTGATGGATTGTCACTGGCTAACGGCGGCGAGCAGAAGGACAAGTTCAATCAGAACGGCTGTCTCCTACACAAAAATTAGGGATTTGCAACAACTATTGAAACTGGATCAATCAGAATGGCTGTCTCCTATACAAAAATTAAGGATTTGCTACAACTACTGAAACTAGTTCAATCAGAACGGCTGTCTCCTACACAAAAATTAAGGATTTGCTACAACTACTGAAAATAGTTCAATCAGAACGGCTGTCTCCTACACAAAAATTAAGGATTTGCTACAACTACTGAAACTAGTTCAATCAGAACTGCTGTCTCCTACACAAAAATCAAGGATTTGCTACAACTACTGAAACTAGTTCAATCAGAACGGCTGTCTCCTACACAAAAATTAAGATGCAGAAAGGCCTACAGTAAGTAGGAACCCGTCCTTATATCAGCTACCAGTGAACAGATATGGTCAAAATCAGCATCAGCATGCACATGGGAACCACCACAGCATCTAGACTCTACAGTGGCAGGCGTGTTCCAATACTTCCAAAATCGTGGATGGCCTACCAAAACTATTTTATTGTAACAATGCAAGATATAATCCGGGATACCACTATGGTAAAAGATATCAGAATACATTTCTAGGTACTGCAAGAAACCACTCCATCCAGCCAAGTAACCAGACCCAAACACATATGTTCAACTGAAAACAATCTGAATACACAGTGTGACCAACTAGGCAGAGTATTTATTGACAGAGGATACCCCAAACCCCTTGTTGACAGATTGAGTGAGCCATGTGTAACAAGAGACCAGAGACTGTAACACTGACATCACTCTGGTAAAGCCTTACCACGAAGGCCTCAACAAACTCAAGACCATCCTCAAACTTCCACCCAGGCCTGTTCTCAGCACAACCAACACATCCAGAGGTTCCCTTCCCTGCAGTAGCACTCGCTGCAGCACCTATGCAATATATCAACCCTCCACATCCTTCCATAGCAGGCTCACCAATCACACATACCCAGTTCAAGGCAACTACAGCTGTGGGACAGAGAACCTTATCTATCAACTACAATGCACACAGTAACCTTACTATAGGTCATTCGGAATAAAGTGAGCAGTAAAGAGTTAACCTTTGAAAAAAATCACTAGCAGTTACTGCATATAAGTCAACATTATTGTTTGTATTGTTGGTAGCGAATAATTGCATGTAGTTCCGTGTATTTTCTTATTTGAATACACCATTAGTGAAACAACATCAAATGCAAATGGCTTCTCTGTATTTAGTATACTTTAAAATATTTATTTAAGTTCTTACTGACATACCTACTGACTGTATAATTTAATTTAATTAGCGCCAGCACAAAGCGGCGCAACTAAGTCGATTATCGTTGGCACATGCCGCTAATGCTTCGCGCCACAGAGGTAGTTTGAAATTTCATCGACAGATGGTATCAGAGTTAGGTTTTCGTCGCATCGCTTGGAAGCGAATTACGTCATTCAGTTTGTTTGTTCGTTGTATAATGAATATGGGTTTCTGATAAACACTTTCAAAAGTATTAAAAGTAACTGTTTATGAATATCGTTGCTAAATTATGTGAAGTTATTAGAAATGTAAATTGTTGTGTTTTATGATCGCCAGCCTAAGTATCTGGAAATAGAAACAGCATTTCTTCCCAGTTACACACATTAAGAAAATACGTTATTTAATGTTTTATTACGTGCGTCACCATTATTCATTGCAGTATGCTGAACGGAACTTGAATTATTGAGTTCCGTATGTCGTGTGTGTTTTTAGTGGCGGTTTTCTTTTAATTTAAAAGTTTGAATATACTGTGCATGTATTTACTAGATTCGTAACGGTAGTAGCGCCGTTAGAGTAGACACAGAGAAACTAGTGTTATAAGACGTTTACTTGCATGTATTTATAACTGAGATTACTACTGAGTATAGAACATATTCAACTTCCGTGCATTTAAAGAGTACATATTGTAGCTAAAATTTATCGGAGCCATGTAACGTAAATGTAAACATTGCACAAGCCTACGTAAATAAAAGCACGTGGCAATGTTGATGTTTACATGCAGCAGAAAGATATAAACTGGCAGGAAATAGAAATTAATCAGGGCTTTTTTGAGTGCTCACTTTATTCCTATCACCTATACAAACACATTCAGACAGAGGATGAATGGCCACAGGGCCAACAAGTAATAGCCAGTCCCAGTCTAAACATTCAAGATAAACCAGTTGCTGCACATGTAGCCTCTCACAAACTCTCTTTTGATGTCTGTTATAACACCAGAGTGGTGAGAGCCATACAACCTTCAGACAATAGTACAGAACTGAGGCACTGGGAACTAGCTCACCAGTATATATCGATATCCAGACAACCTCCTGGCCTCAACATAAATGAAATAACTTAATAATTACCCACCACACCCTAGTTCGTTCCTCGACCACTAGGTGTGCTAGTTACAGGCCTCAAAGTGGTCCAATACCTCTAAAATAGTGAATATAGTGACCATCTGACTTGAAAAAGTGACTACGAAATGACTATAAAGGAAAAAAAGTGACCAAAAAGTGACTACGTATTTTTTGTGCTTTTTGAAGATTAAAACCAACATAGCAACAATTTCCTCTTTTTTATGTATCGTAGCTTTCCTAACACCTACTAGCTATAATACTGGTAATACAAACAGCTTAAATTTGTCACTATGATTAAATAGGCCTACATAACTGAGTCCCATAATAATTTACCAATATTAAGCAACTGTCTTCTATCAAGCCATGAAACTAAAGGCAGAATCCGAATTGGTATAATATGATATTTTGCGATTTTAAACTACTGTACAGTACATCAAATTTGTACCCCAAACATGAGTCACGTAACCATTTTGTCAAACAAAATTGTACTGGACACATCAATACTGTTAACCAATTACACATTAGTGTGTCTACTTTGTACTTATGTTTCATGTGTATGATATTAGACAAACCTATTTTCAGTGAAAATATTTTAAAGATTTCGTCCATTTTAATGAGATTCTTTCACTAATTTTATTGCTGTTTTTCATTTCATTTTGTTATAAATTTTACTAATGTTTTACATGTCAAGATCTATTGCTGCATTATCAAATATGTGCTGGGCTAAGTACCTTATTTTAGTTAAACATTTAAATACAAATATTTATACAATACATAACTTTAGTTTAATGGTTTGAAAATGTACACAAATGTTACACCTAGTCTGTGTGTTGTATAGACCTAAAAGTCACTAAATACATATGAATGAAATGAGGACATAGAAGTTATAAACAAATATTAATAACCAGAATAAATGGGTATAATTTATTCCAACAGTAAAATCAGACATTTCGCGGACAAAAAACACCTAACAACTTAAAACTGGGAGATAAATTTATTCACTTCATATTTCACAAACTAGTGTCTGTATTAATAATTCCAAGATGGACACACAAGTGATAAAAAAATTTGTATCTCTGAATAAACTATACCTTTGTTTTCCGGCTCTTCATTTCCGATTTAAGACGCAACAATTTTATCCTAGTCTTTTTTTTTTCCCCACTGGTAACATTTATGCTGGATTATGATAATAGTTTGAGTTCCTAGTCTTTTTTTTTTCCCCACTGGTAACATTTATGCTGGATTATGATAATAGTTTGAGTTCCTAGTCTTTTTTTTTCCCCACTGGTAACATTTATGCTGGATTATGATAATAGTTTGAGTTCCTAG
>PNEQ01066369.1:0-11244 GCA_003012365.1 Medauroidea extradentata | reverse complement strand
CTGGATTATGATAATAGTTTGAGTTCCTAGTCTTTTTTTTTTCCCCACTGGTAACATTTATGCTGGATTATGATAATAGTTTGAGTTCCTAGTCTTTTTTTTTCCCCCACTGGTAACATTTATGCTGGATTATGATAATAGTTTGAGTTCTCGCGATTCGTGAAGAAAATTGATTGCCATTTCACAGACACATGAATTCTGGCAAAATTAACGCAGTGTCATTACAAATTTAAAATTCATTGTCCTCAAAATTTTTTTTACCTTATTAAAATATGCATATTTATTTTATTAATACGTATCAAAAACAAAAATAAAACTTATTACATTTAACAAGCTACCAGGATAAATAAACGTGTTTCATTACGTAACCTAAATCACCACCATATTCCAGTCGACTTCCATACTCTAGAAATTCTCACGGTCGAAGATTGAGTTCGTCAAATGCCAAATTTTCATTACTCTGCACACGTTTATAAATTTTTGAGATTTCAAATAGAGATAGGGACTACAATTCCAGACACACATTTGTCTAACACACAAACAATCTAACAACATCGCCAAGCTTACCAAAGGACTAAAGTCATTGTCACTCTTAAATACAGTAAAAATAAATACAAAACAAACTGAAAATTTTATTTACTTTCCTTCATTAATCCAACAGAATTTTTATGGAGCAATTTCATTGATTTAAAAAAAGCCAATTTCGAGCACTTCAAAAAAGAGAAAAAAGTGAAAATTTTCAGAAAAAGTGACTAAAAGTGACTTTTGTCAAAAATAGTGACTAGAAGTGAAAAAAAAAAAAAGACCGACTTTGAGACCTGTAGTTACCAACCACAGCTTACTGCCTGCCATACTGCAGTGTGCAATCACTCGCTGCCCTAAAAAGCTGGCTTGGCCAGCAAAACGTTGCGACCGCGTAACAACGCAAAAAATGTGTCGTGTATCTGTGTTTTGTGTTCTCCCACCTGCAAGTACTGATTCTGTATGTACATGTGCATATCTGGCAACACGTTTTAATAAGTAGTAGCCTAGTGCCCATTCCACATCTTCTCTTTGTTTACAAAACCTTAAAATTATTTCTGTTTGAAAAAATGTTGTTGATAATACCTATATTGTATCTGATTTTTTTAGTACAAATTTATGAGGTGAAATGATATTAAAAAATATGATGCATCAAGGTAGCAAATAAATATTTAAAAATATAATTCTACAAATTTCCATTAATGACTACAGTACAGTAGAACCTCGTGAATCCATGACGCGCGCGCTAATTCTGGAATCGGTAAATTCGGGACAATATTGGAATTGTAGAAAATGGGGCGCATAGTACAAATTGTCAGCGCTTATAATTAGCATCGTGCATGCTGGCAGACACAGACTGCAAGTCTGCACAGCACTACTGTGTGGCGTGGCACAGAAGAAAGGGTAGGCGGCTGGACTGGTATGCGTCGAAAGGAAGGTATGAGGGGTTGTGGGAAGAATGGAATGTGATGGCCGGGGAGGAAAAAGGCGAAAGTAGGTGTGTAAGGCAGCCGATCTGACTATTGTGCAGCAAAGTGGGTATTTCATATTTAGCAAACTCTTGAAAGGATTTATTACAAACGAAATATAAGTATGGAATTTTGAACTCTCAATACTGTCAGATTTTAGCACATTAGCAGTAAATACGCACCGCCGAATTTACCATCATAAATGCATTGGGCTGCGTGCGTGTATACCGGCAGGCTAGTATGTGCTGTGCCGAGTTGAGCTTCAGCTGCTTGACTCCGCAGACCATGCCGAGTTGCGCCAGCACACTAGCCCGCGCATGTCTTTCCTACAGCGGGATTCCTGCTGTGGATTAAGAGCAGTCCTTCGCGGCGTCAAATTTCCACCTTTGACGCATGGTAGCAGCGTAGCGATAAGAGCCAGTGTCCCATGCTTGACGAGAAGCATATCGCCTCTATTCGCAGCGCGCTAAACTGGCATGCAAGGTTTCCATAGTAGTCTTTTTACTATGGGACTTTAAGCGGTGGTCCCAATATTTTATTTTTGAATAGTATGAAGTAAAGACCAACGTGTGCCTCTCCTCGTTTTGCACTTTATGAATTCAGGTAATTTACAACAGTCGAAAAAACCAGTTTTTAGCAATTTCGAGAGGCCAGAATATCATGTTTCTAACAAGTGTGCTGCATTTTTGAAAAAATAGAAGCATGGTTTCAAGTGTGTGTTCTTTTAATAGGTAAACATAATATGAATAGCTTAAGCGGTTTCACATAAAAAAGAATACGCATGACATGCTGCAATGCCATCCATGTGGCAGTCTAGGTCTCCTCTTAAAGGGATGGTGACAGGTGGCAGCATAATTGGATTGTTTATTTGGGTGATTTGTAGAGATTGCAAGACGAACCATAAGAAGTTGCGTTCCTTCACAGTGTCGGAAAAATTAAAAATCGTGGGTGAAGCAGAGGTAATAGGTAAACGTACGGTGGGAGAAAAATTTGATGTGGATGAGCTGTGCATACGGGACTGGAAGAAAAACACTGACAAACTTTGTTCAGTTAGTGGTTAAAGCCGGGCATTTAGAGGGGCAAAAGCTAAATTTCTGGAAATTGAAGAAAGACTGCTTCAATTCATTAAAGAAAAACGACAGTTCGGCTACGTCGTAAGACCGGAAATGTGTTTTGAAATCACTGAAATTTCCAGTGAACTCCAGGCGACAGAAAACTTCTAGGCAAGTATTTATGCATCCTTTAACTGGCCTGTGACATGGTCATTGTCCTGCCGCGCAAGGGCGGGAGAACAAAGGTGCCAAGGTCACGTTTCTCCTTTCTTCATCACTACTTCGGCGCTGTTGCCAAGCATCACATGGCTTCCCGGCCTGTTTATTTATTGTACTTGTGGGCGCGTTTTCAGCGTGAGCACCGATTTATAAAAATATTGCTGCTGCATACTTCATTATATAATGGAAAAAATGTGGTTATAAGCATGCAATGCACTAACAATTTTCATTTTTTGCTTAAAAACAATTTACCTGCCTAGGTGGTCTAAAAATACAGGTGCGCGGCATACATGGGGTCGGGGCTTACCTGGGTAAATACAGTATTTAATTACACTTATCCATCTGCTGCATCAGTTTTCAACATGCGCCAGACATATTGCGACTCGGGAAATGTGACGTCACGTGACCTTGGCCTTCATACCCAACTGCACACAGCAGGCACGTGTCTGGGAAGAACTTCCGGACTTCTTATCGTTAGTCAGTGAAATGCGTTAATCCGTGATTGTCTCAGTCCTGACGATCCCGGATTAACGGTGTTCTACTGCATTAAAAAAAATTTTAAGAGTTGTTATTTTTTTTTCGAAAAATAATGTACTTTTTAATTAAACAAGATGAATTATGGTACAAATATGTTATGAAACTGAGAAGGTAATAGAAGAAAATATAAAACATACTAATAATTACAACAAATTAATCTCTAGATTTGAAAGATGATAAATTACATTGTTAAGTTTGTCTCCTTTATACTTTCCTTGCCTTGTAATCGCAGCTTAAAGGGGCAGAAAGACTTGAAATAAGTTGAGGAACAATGCTTACAGGCAATGAAGCAAGTTACGACAGAGGCAACATATGTTTAGTGCTTTATTTCCATTCCTCAAACACTGAAAACAGCCACAGAAACATTAAGGGCTCCTTGAAGACACTTGCAAGAGCGCTAGCAGGTACTGACCAGGTCAGAGGTGTGCAGAACTGGCAGCCAGTAGCCGCGCGCACCAAGCAGCCGCACACTGCCGCTAGAGTCGTGTAGGCAGGGGGTACCCTCGTCACTGTAGCCCAGCCACTGTAGAGTGGAGCGTGGGGTAAGAGGGAGTGGCTGCCAGGACGACATACGCCCGCTCGTCAGGCACATCTGCGCGTAGCCCACATTCTGGTCACCGCCAACCCCTGCAGGAGGCACGCTCATTACATCTTGCATACACAACACAACTACAGTGCACAGTTACTGGGTACACTACACCTTTAAGTTACAGTTACATTGTATGTTGAACTATACTTGAACAAGTTCAGGTCAATGGCAACAGAAGTAAATACTGTATGTAAGTATGTATGATTACACTACATAATTTTGCAAAATTCGTAAACATAAACACTGGCAGGTACTTCACTACATGGCTACAATTACAAAGTATTAAAAACTGTAGACTAATATCATCTAAATTAAAAGGCACACTATTCCCCAGCCTCATAATGCCCATTATTGACAACTGTGACATGGTTTACAAGAATCACAGTGGGACAGGCGGCACGACTTCAAAAACTTCACAATACATATACTTAACTTAAAGATTTGCGACAGTGTAACTTCCTACCTCAGAAAGCTGGCATGGCTCCAGCTAGCAGACAAACACAACACTCCCTGTTCTTGTTGCATAAACCATTGAACACTTTAACACCTCGCTACCTATATAAATGTTTAACTTATAAGAATGATTGCCATGCTTTAAACACACTCTCTAAAGCAGACAATATTAATAATACCACTACACAAAACTAAAATTAACTCCCAATCCTTCCCTATTGCTGCATCAAAGTTTTGGAACTTGAAATTGGAACACATAAACCTTAAACAAGGTAATTAATAAATACTATCTTACTTGTCACAGTGTGCTAGATGTGCAGGGTTAATTGTTCATAAATTGAGTTCAACTTGTACAGTAAATGTGTGCTTGCATCAGATAGCACATTTATGTGCGCGTGTTTATGTATGTATAGGAGTGAATGTGTGCGAGAGAAAGAGATAAAATATTTGTGTGCGTGTGTGAATGTATTCCTGTCTTCCATCTCATTTGTCCCTCAACTTATTTTACTGTATGCAATCCTTTTTTACCTGTCAGTTAACCTGTTCAGTTATCACCCTCACTATTTCACACTATATGTAGAGAAAACTTGTGTGGTATTGTTCTCATTAGTTTTAAATGTACGTGTATTTCATTATTTTTTTTCTTTAATGTATGGTTATGTTTATAAATAGTACAGAGATCTAATGGGTCCAGTCGAAGACAAGGTCTAAATTGCGCCATAAAGGCGGAAAATAAAATTAATTCAATGTAACAGTATCCACACCTTAACAGTACACAATTTATCCTTCATAATGTACAGTACTTGCATCCACAGGACCTCAAATACAACTTATTTTAGGCTGTGTGCCATCAACTGCACAAAGCTCGACTTGAAAGCATTATCACACTTGTACATCAATGTTCTTTGGTTGCCGATGAAACCCACAGTTTTACAATTCTTCCACACGCCATTTTCGCAAACTGTACGTGCTTAAAATGTATAAACCTCACAAATTCATACCTTCAATAAACTGGCATGACAATTGCCATTTTGAAAAATTACACACACATTGTGTTTGTTTCTGTGCCAGTACATTTTGTGTTAAAGGTTATTCCGTACAAACATCCGTGCAACCTTCCATGAAGGTTTCCTTAACAGACCTCGTGCAAGCTTCCAGCAGACTTTGATCAGGGCATTGTATCGTGGTAAACAGGCTTTAAAAACTTTCACGAATAACATCTCGACAAACATCTTGTACTTAAAGTAGGCCAAAACCTTACTTCAGTCTCATATTATCTGGAGCGCAATGTATGACTACACATTCGTTCTGAAAACTACGTCGATCTAACAACACTGGGTCTAATACCATAACATCACTCACTTAACTACATAAATATAAGTAACATGTAATTTTTAAAAGATAACTTTCTTATGCTAAATGCAAGAAGAAGCAATGAATGCTTATTTTAAAATGTTCATTAGTACGCAACAATAACATACTCTAGTTAACGTAAGTCTGTAAGTTACAGCAGTGAAATAAAGAAAATTGGCTTAAAAATTTAATGGCTTAGGCTGGAACACATTTGATGTACACCTGTAGAGTTTAGACTGTGCACGTCTGGCGAGTTAGGCCCCACACGTACCACCAACATATGTGATAAGTACGCTGCACACACTACTTTCTTCTCTCTACCACTAAGCTACAAAAAAGTACAAAATTCCCTCAAAAACTCTAAGAAAGTTATGATAAAAACTGACTATAATGCATTTGCGAGATCTCAATGATAAACAACACAAAGAAAACCAAAATTAAAATTGATTAAAAATATGCTTGCAGTTTCACAGCAATATAACATCAGTATAACCAGAACAAAATACAGCTGAGAAAATCACAACGTAATGGACAACTTGAGGTACCCGCCCTCTGACGTCACCACGTCACGTGACAAAAGAGGGGAAGGGACAGAAATGTGCCAGCCGTGCCTTTCACTGTGCCGTAAGAGAAACAGTGGGTCAGGTTTGTATTTATAGCCGGTAAAGCAAAATGGTTCAGTATGCAAAAATTCTTGTTTTACAGAAGGAATAATATTTCAGGCATTTCCACATGATCTTATGAGTTTTAAGCAATGGAAAGCGAAGGTTAGGCGGAACGATCGGTCATCTCCCATAACACTGGCTATGCGAACGTGCTGAAAACACTTCGTTGAAAGTGATTACCGAACAGTTTCCAGTGGTTTTATATTTCTTAAAAAGGATGCAGTCCCAAATATATTTACTTTTACATCACCACGACAGTTCTAAACGACTTCACCGAAAGTTACAGTATAACAGTAAAAGTAAAATGCATGCGCATTGTAATAAATGCTGTTGCCGATTGTTTAACATTTCATGTATTTTTGAACTGTGTTTTAAAAAGTGTATCTTATTAATTAATTAATTAATACACAAGGACCTTCTTAAAGTTACCCATTCATAGTTCAGATGTCCAAAAAATTATATTGAAATAATATTTAACTTCCGAACACTTTAACCAGAGGCTTTAAATGTAAGCTCCTCAACAGTTGTTAGGCCGACATGTGTAGCATACTTTCTTACGTGATACTTGTCTTACATATAGACCTAACTAACTGATCAGTAATCTAAAAAGCTAAAATTAATACATTTTGACAACAAAGAAGTGACAGAACACTTTAGTAATAAAGATAATTATTTATTTCATTATTTAACATCGGTTATTACAGATGGATTTCTTAGGGCCGGTCTTACCATTCTCAGAGTTAACCTGCAGGTAACTACCGATAAGTTAAACTTACCCGGCACTTTATCTAAAGTCTCGTCTTACCACTTGATTTATACCTCTGTGTAACTACCCAAAGGTTATCTAGAAATGTAGTTAGGTTGCACAGACTGTGTGGTTGTGTCGTGGCTGCTGATTGGTCTGTTGGATCTGTGAATATTTATTTTCTGGATATTACATGGACGACCGACGGCCACATAGAAATAATAAATAAAAACACCTTGGTGCTAAGTTTAATATTTGAGGTTAGCCTTACAAGTATTTTCTTTCGCATTTTACGAGTGTTTTGTGATTAGTGTTAAAACTTAAATGTTATTTCGAAGTAATAGCTAAATAATTTAAATATTAACGCATTAAATAGCGAAACTGTTTCGTTAGTACCTGTTTCAGTAACTGTCGAGAACATTGCAAAATACAGTTTCCTTGTTTATAATAATACTATTAATAATAATACAATAGACGACGACATCAACAAGATGAAATTGTACAATGATCAGGTGTCAAGCTGTAATGTTCTCCTTATAACCCAACCCTTCTAACCCATCCCTTACATACACCATTATTCCCCCTCCCCTTTCTACCCAATCACTTCTAAATAATATGAATTTATCCTGCTTACATTCCCTGTCCAGCACCCCCCTGCATAACCACATCTCCACTTCTATATCTGCTCTGTATCTTTCAAACTTACCCAGAAAACTTGGTTTTAGGGTTAGGGTAATTTTAATAAATCCAGTTTTACTTACTTGTTTCATTTCCACATACCACATTGCATGAACCTTATTTAAGAGTGATGTTGTTGGGATTCCCTTTATTTCATAAGATGGGAGGGCTACACATTTAGTTCAAAGTCTTTCATGAGACTAATAATTCAGTGTCATTAACTGCTGATAAATATTTGCTGTCTACATAAATCACACCTACCTTGGTTAACATTGAAATTGCAATTTATGTAGGCACAGCCTAGTCAAATTTATGGTAAAGTCCTTGTACGACTGTCATGTGTATGCACAACACACAAGCAAGCCTACTGAATTATTTATAAATTATGTATGACGATTTCATTATGAATCGCTAAACGAAAGCCATTACTCATATATAGGCCTACCTTATTACACGAGTTACAAAACTTATGTGGAATTCGGGAAGCAATTACATATATTACATCCAGTAAGGCCGTGGTTGCAAGAAATTGTGTAGGCCAACAGACAATTGGCAAACACGGCACTGACGTATCTGACTTGCATTATATAAATGCCGATTTTCATAAATAAAGCACTGAATTATGTCATTCTACCATACTGTCGTCTGAAACCCAGATATTAATGAACATTTTTTATTTTCAGCACACTTCAAAACACAACTTTGGCATATGCTCGTCAAACTTCGTGGCAATTTTCTTCTCACAAATATGATCCTCGACTTCTTACATAATTTTGCATGTATGAGAAGTCTACACAATTTGAAATTACGAGAAACATAACCATAACATTCTTTTGATGCAAGAAACTAATTTCAAAACAGCACAAACAAGGTTAAAAAATTAACATATGATATTTTCGTCGCCATACTTAACTGCAGTGTACGCCTTATCCAGAGCTTCAACCTCCCGATAAAATAGCCAGAAATTTATCCCTTAGTTAGGCCTACGTAGAGTTCGTAAGACGCAGTTTGTCGTCTACCTAGGAGATAAAATTTACCCAGATGTTACCCAGAGGTGGTAAGACCGGCCCTTAAACACTTATTATTATACGTTTACCTTGAGAGTTACCCCGAGGATTATTAGTCTCCTGACAAACTACCCACAGTTTGAAATTATTAATAACATAACACATCGCCTTAACATTTACTTGACACTGCAATTCTCTCCTACCTGAATTCAGCTTGTAGGATAGCAGTTTCCTGAACATCACTGCTTGATACCATGATTTCATTAATATCTTTTCTACCAGTGTTACCTTTTATTATTCTTTATTGAGGCTTTCACATAATTTTACAGAGATGCCAACCATTTACCACAGCTTTCAGTAGTAATTTTGCGAAAAATCCGTATTTTTCAGTATTTTTCCGTAGTGAAAGTATTATCTACAGCCCAAGCTACATTGACCATAAAGTAGCCATATAGAAACAACCGTAACCACACCGTAAAAAAAAAAAGACAGGTTTCAATCCCTCTTACGGCGGCTAAGCAACGGTACGATATGTTATAGCATGCATCACTCAAAAGTGTGTGTTCAATTTTTATGCTTATTTCTTACGGCGATTCTAGCACTGCCTTTAAATGTGTAGGCCTATACACAGTCACATTACCTGTTTGTCGGTAACTTCGGCAATTGTTGTTGGATCTACAGCATCACTTAATTATAATATACACCTGGTATTTTGTCCTCGAAACTTCTAACTTCGAAAATACTTGACGTGTATTTACCGTAACTATGTATTGATGGCGGCATATTTGCCGCCGTGTTTACACTGAAAGGCCCGTTCACAATCGACATGGCACAAGTAAAAAACATAGCATAAGAAAGTGAATATCTGTGATACGAATGGTGGCGTTCACAATGAATACTTGGCATGACTTACGTGGCGTAACTTGCTTGGCATGGTGTTAAAGATGGTCATCTCTAAGTTTTCTACGCCAAGTTTTTCATGCCGGCCAATAAGAATGTGAAACGTCATAAGTGCTGTTGGCGCGAAAATTTTCGTCCAATAAAAAATCAGCACGATTCACAAAATGTGTTGTTGAGATACATAATTTGAAGCACTTAAACGTGTCCACAACTGTGAATATTCTGAACGATATTTTTCAACACTCTTCTTTTTCAAACTCATACTTTATTTACATCAACATACGTTCGTTAAAATACGGCAACATGGATAAGTTGCCAATATGGCCGATCAGCGGAAGAAGAAACAATAATCACGCACAACTCGATTTGACTGCACGAGTCAACAACAACTAATCGTTAAGTCGGAACACTGCGGTCTCGCCCGAAGTAATATGAACAATAGATTGTATGAGATGCATACGACATACGAGAACCTTCCGACGCGTGCCGCGCAAAGTGTAAACACACTAGTTTGTAAATACGCTACTATCACCAAAATATGGTTTCGGCAATCTAAAAAAGTGAGAAAGAAAACAATGTGTGTGTGCCGGAGCGTGGGAAAAGAAACAGTGCGTCATACGATCCACGTAGTTACGAATCGAAATACATGAATACACAATGGAACATGCCTGTTCATTTACAGTCGGGCGGAAGCTAATAAATCCGTAGTTTATCAACAGAATCCATACTTCCGTAGTAAACCATCGTAATTCGTATAAACTACGGATAATCCGTAGTAGTTGGCACCTCTGAATTATTTATACTTTTGTAACAACATAAACATTACAGGCAGCTGACCTAAATATTTGTATCTGAGGACTGACTTTTAAGAGTCAGGAAAGATCTCTTTTTAAGTCCACTTCTGTGTATGTAAACACCATAGCTAGTATTTTAGTGTAAACCTTTTCAGTAAATAATACTTTTTATGCTAAAAATCAGACATCTAGTGGTTAACTGGGGAATTTTGGTTTTGTTAGAGAGTTAATTGAGCACCCACAGGCGATATTTCCAGCAGAATAGATGGCCTGCCTGATCCTTCACTCCTGATACTGTTCTCCACAAACTAAGGAGGCTACACATCTGGCTGCAACCCCTAACGATCAGATATAAAAGGGGGGTCTTCAGCCCTGGATAATTTATTGTCAAGAACCCGACTGTTTGTACCCAATCTGTGTACTTGTACTGTTGTTACATTGACTGTGATTTGAACTTGGCGCCTGTCCGCCATATTGAAAACAAGAGAAATTAGTTTGATCACCATGGCGTCGGGAAGCAAGTAGTTGTGTTTCGGTTGCGACAATTTTTGGTCCTACGGCCGGGATGAATACCAGTTTCGTGATATTATGTACGGCAGATGACGCCACAGTTCGTGAACAATTGTTTTTGGTGATGAACGGCCATCGGTGAAAAATAAAACTAATAAAAGAAAAGGTTTTTAGGAACGGCACGTCGCCTGGCCTACTTCTATCGGTTGAACTTCAAGTCGGTAAAACGTGTGCGATGTGCAATTTATTACA
>PNEQ01066368.1:0-15792 GCA_003012365.1 Medauroidea extradentata | reverse complement strand
AAATATTGTTTAAATTCAGTTTTGCAGTTTTACGAAGTTGTGGTGAAAGCCCACCGCGCCGGTGTTGTATTGGAGATTGTAAGTGTGCAAAACGTATCCGATGGTTAAGTAAACATCATGCCTCCAAAGTCTGATTTTGCTACTTATTTAGTGCAGTTATCCTTGTGCCAGCATGGCTGCATGAATATTTGGTAAGTTTTCCCCTTTCTTGCCGTCTCGAGCCCACGACGAAGGGAAAAGAATTGTGTATCTACCGCTGAACTGAGCAGGCTAGCCGAGCGAACCAATAAGCGAACCCCAAGGAGATTAGAGGCAGATATGTATTAAGTGTAGCACCACACTACTGTATATTATTTTGAACCTTGAAAACACCACCAAGAAAATACCACACTTGTCTTTGATACACAAGCTAATTTACTTAATACTTTGCTTCTCTTGATTTTTGTGAATTGCTGTTTGGAGTTGTGTAATAAATTACATAAAGAATGATATTTGTGTATTATAAGTTGAATTAATATTAAGGTTTTAACTGAATTAAATTCCATTTAAAGTGATCATGACTGAGCATGATAGTGTTGTAACTTGTTTATTTATGAATTTGTTGAATATTGTGAACATGGATCGAATTATTGCAGTCTTATCATGTAGAATCATAAAAGTTAAATAACAATGAATGACATAACATATTCATGAATTTGCTGCAACTTTTCAGTTTACACTGCTCGACTTGTAGCAACAGGCTAGGTCACGCAAGGGTTTGTTTGATGTGTTTTGGTTTGGAAAAAGAAAAATTTTTTGAGTTGTAAAAGCTTGGTCTGTTTGTATTTATTGTGTTGTTTATCATCTCGTGGCCGTTGATGGCTGTTAACTTGATGTAAAAGGGAAGTGCTGTAAAAGGAAGGGTATTATGAAGAGAGGGGTTATGTGAAGAATTTGTTTTATTATATGGTGATGTAATTGTTGATTTTTGGGCACCTTCGTCGTTGGTCCAATGGGGTATACCTAGTGTTTAGGTCATTCTCGTCGTCGTTCCAAAGGAATGTACCATATTTTTGGGGAGTGATAAGTTGATGGTTCAGACTTCCTGTAATCAACTAAACCTTACAAAGCCAACCAAGTGTACAGGATGTGATGTATTAGTAGTAAGAAAAGTAATGGAGTGCAGATTATTTTAATTTTTTTTGTTACATTGAAATTAAGGGTTTAACAACAGTGTGCTGCCACAAGCCGATGCATAAATTTAAAAGGTATATTTTTCAATTGATTTTTTTTTATTGTTTACATTATGTATTACATTATATACAATGGTTCTGAATAAATGTTTCATGCTCAGTAGTGGAGTAAAGGAAAATAATTATGTATACTGGATTTGGATAAATTTTTAAGTGTGGTGGTGTTTAGAGGTTAGGAAAACAGCAAGTTTGTAATCATGTACAGCGGGCTAGTAAGAGTGATTTGCCCAAGTGCCCATGTGTATTCATTGATGTAGTATGTAGTTTATGAAACTTAAGTAATCAGTGTAATAATGGAACACTGGTATGTAGTTTATGTAAAACTTTGGAATGCATATGGAAACATAATTGTGATGAGCTGTTATACTAAGAGTGTACTTAACACTTATGGTATGTCCCTCGGGAAAAGCCATTGCGTGTTAAGTGGGGGGTTGTGACGTGCACTGGCATGTAGCACTTACTTGGCCTCTTATCATACAGTAATTTCAATTTTTTTTGTCGTAAAATGTTTTTTTTTCTCTGTTAATAACAAATTAAGTAGGCCAAATTAACCAGGTATAAGGATGTATACGGCGGGATCCAACATATTAATTGGGGATGCGAGTAGAGAAATTTACATTAACATTTTCTTTTTAATTTTAAATTTAACTTTAAAGCAAGAGAAAAGCATAGAATTTTACGTGTCAATTTTATTGGATTTATATCGTGTTTGGACTCATTTGAAAGCTAATTTAATTTCTAGCAACTTTTCTAAGTAAACTTTTCTTATTTTTTGCCTTGTTTAGGTTTTGTGAAATTTCAAGTAGCATATTAGCTTGCTTCTCCTGGAATAGGATTTATGTGGCAGGCTAGTCGTAGTTCTCTTGCTTGGAAGCACGTACCGAGAAGTGCTGGTTTTTAAAATTTCAAATAAGCTCTGAGCTAGCCTGTGCTTTGGATGGATTTATCTGGCAGGCAGGTCAGAGTTCACTCGCTTGGAGGCACGAACAGGGACGTGCTGGAATGCGGGGACTCTGCAGGACGTTTCTCGATCAACGTGGGTGGTAGTGTCGTGTGCAACAACACTAAAGAGGTGGTGATCCGCGACAGATTGAGAACGCTGCACATCCCCAATTAATAAACTAATGAATATTTAGCTGGTAGTATGGAGTAAAATGCTTTGTGCATTTATCAGTATCTATGTTACATACAATTTGTAGGTTATAAACGTCAATTAACCAGCTTTTTAGGCAAGTTGGATCCTGATGTATCCCTCCGCCGCTCAGTCGAGTAAGTCCGTGTGTTCGCCCAGGAAGTTCAGTCATGGTACATCGGAGCTCGTGACCGGTCGCCGGGAGATGGCCGGCTAAGTTTTTCTTGTTTATAATCGGTCAGTAGGAGTCGTCGTACATCGGAGCTCGTGACCGGTCGCCGGGAGATGGCCGGCTAAGTTTTTGTTTGTCTGAGTTTGTTAATCAGTAAGAGTCGTGATATGTCAGGGCTTGGACTCGGTCGCGGAAAGATGGCAGGCTAAGTTTCTGTTTGTCTGAGTTTGTTAATCAGTAAGAGTCGCCGTACATCGGAGCTCGTGAACGGTCGCCGGGAGATGGCCGGCTGAATGTTTTGTTTAGTTGGGGCGTCATGGCGGAAGGAGGAGGACGTGTTGGACGGGGCAGAGGGGTTGTGAAGCCTAGAGGCCGGATTCGGGAGTAAAGTGGGCGGTATTGCCTGCGAGGCTTTGTTGTTCATCATTTTTCTTTAGCTAGTTAGGATATCTAAGTAGTATTTGCCTGGGCGAACACTCTAGACTACGTCAAGTTGAGTACTTGCATCACCCTTTAATGTTTACGTTTCGAAGTTGAAAAGGTTACTGGAATGAGTTTAATTGGTTAAGCAGTGAGTGTTCAATGTACAAGTGAACCATTAAATAAAGAAAACTAAACGGAAACTTTTTTTCTTCTTATTTATATATATGCCCACCTAAATGTTTTCTCTCTAAGCCGACACCGTTTGAAATACTTCAGGCTATCCGGGCAAGTAAAACAAAAGGGAAGTATTTCTAATTTCTAAAGGACTTGTCAAAGTCATCGCTCGCCGAAATCAGCTGCCGCCGGTAATGGAAGGTAGCTGCAAGGAATAAACAACACCACAACGTAGACGTGAAGTAGGAGCGTAACAGAGCAAGCCCCACCACAGTATCTATTTTATGTATCAAATTTGTAATAATAATGCTGTCTCCAGACTTCTATTGTGCGTGCTTTCACTTTGGTAGTTAGTTTATGATCCCATGCTCACAAACCCGTGTTCCCTTTGTACTTTGTAGCGGTACAAGCTGGTGAGTTACGAACATGGGAACGTCAGTATTGACCATGGGGCACTTGTGAGCAAAATAAATGCCTGAATACCCATGACATCAATAGACCCAGTGGAGTTGCCCAGATTTGTGGGAAAGACATGTGATGACCAGAGGAAGTTCTTAAAAATGTGCAGTGAACGGCTTGAACGTTAAGCCATTCCAAATATGGAGTGGGCAGGATGTGTAGGGAACACACTCGAATCAGATGCTAAGACATGGTGGTCTATTGTGGGTGAGTTTGACATGCCGTGGGAAGACTTCTCAAGTAGATTCGAAGTAAGGTTCTTGGTCGCAAGGGAGGAGAGAAAGGTTCACGTGGAGCTCTACTGCCAGACTCAAAAGACTTCTAAGAAACAGCTGAAGAAATAGACACACAACAGTCCCTCATACTTCTACAACAAATATAAACACTAGGTGTTACGAAAATTATACTGGTGAATTTAAACTTGAGTCGTTTGAAAAAGAGACAGAGTAAAGTTTCCATTTGTTCAAAAAAGAACATACTTGCTCGCATGCATCTGATCAAAGCTGGCTAACCTCTAGTGATTCAGGTCACGTGATCTTCCCACATGACCTGTTTGCAAGTGCCTTTGTATGGAAAAGCAGTGTCATTACAGTTGGGAAATAAATTTCAGCATTGTTAAGTTGGCTACTAAAATTGACTCATGTAAACTTTATTTACAAATCTAAGCTTCTGGTTTCATTAAGAGAGTCACATTTCTTCCTCTTTACTTTCTGGGCCTAAAAGTGCAGTTCGGTAACAAAAATATTTACTAACCTAGTAGAGGGATTTAAAGAGGTTTGAAGCCACTGGTACTCAACAAATTGCAAAAAAATATTCTACTAACTACGTGTTTACAACAAAAATTATGAACAAGTGCCCACACTATCCAATCCTGCAGTTATTCTAAAACCAAAACCAAGCTGTGGGTAGGACTCCACAAAAAATGTGGTGGAGATGGGGGTACATGGCCAAGGTTCATCAAGAGATGGCAGTATTAATGAATGTTACATGAAGTAGTTGAAAACACAATACATATGTATTATAGAACTGAAAGTGATGTGGGATAGCCAAGACTGTGCTCATGTTTTGACAGTACAAATAAAAAGTGCAGTTTTAACCTGTGGAGAAAACTGCTTGTATATACACGGCACCCAACTATCCACTTATCAGGTCAGTGATCCTCTCTTAGAATCTGTGACTTTTTCATGACTTGCGTGACCTCTTTGAATTCTCTGCAAAGTAAAAGATATCGGTGACAGGCAAACACCCTGCAGTTAGGGCTGTTTTATATTACAATGAGAGTAAAATGCAGGTGAAAATTATTTATAAGCTATTTCAAGGATGACTTAAATAATTCAATACACACAAACGTGATGCAGTACCATAGCTACAAATAAGAAGAAAACATGGAATATTTTTGTCAATATTTTATTATATAATTGCCTGAGCAATTAAGTAAGAGGATAAGAAAAAACAGCAGTTGCAACCAAGAAAGCGAACGACTCAATAAGAAGCAAATGAACGCATGAGTTGGTAGAACTGAGCAAGCAAATTGTAGTTCTCAGCTCACAGTACTATTTAAACATACACACAATGGCAGTTTATGCTATGACAAGACAAAGTTCACAGCTAGTGGGGTGTGGCCTAGCACATAGGAAAGTGACGGTGAAACTAGTAGTTAACAAGACGAGGCCTGGGATGTAGACATGTAGAGTAATAGCCCTACAAACCTCGTCACTTTCACCAAACACATTCCTGCGCTCCGAGTGACCTAGAATGACCCAACTGACTCCGATATCCAGGATCATAACAGGACTGATCTCACCTACAACAATGCACGGCAAACATATCACTTCATCATCACTTGATTACACAAACACATTTAAAGAAACAAGTTAACTATCATTCATATACTATGTAATAACCAAAAAATTTGTACAAAAAATTAACAGAACCGTTTTAAACATTTTTTTATGTATGCAAAATTCTACACAAAAGCGATAATAGACCATAGCCCTGATTACAGCCATATTTAATCTCAACATTCTAGATTAAAAGTAACAATGAACTATGATAACAAGCACACTCTACAGGACTCTTGATTATTGAGAACATCTTAGCATTCAACCATCGCAAGGACATCTTCAGCATTTCAACAGTATGAAACTAATTTTCAAGAACTGTAGTTCATACACAGTCTATAACTATTACTTACAATCAGTGGCGGCCGGTCAATGCTTTGAGCTCAGTGCTTTGAATATAATGTCCTTCACCCCTCCCCCTCTAAATCGCTATACTTACTTTCCCTACTAATCATATTTTTTAACTCAAAGGTATAGAACTTTTACTTTACAAGTATTGAGAAATTGCACTGCGTTTCATGGTAAGCAGTAACGTAGCCAATAAAGTGTGTTGTAAAAAATTTCAACTTAAAGAATTAAGTTTAGTTTTGTATTAATTGTAATTTGTAATTACTCTTGTCTTCTTTGAAAAAATAATATTTAACAATATCCTTAGAGTACGTCTGAACCGCAGATATTATAAAATGGCAAACGTGTTCAGCAGTCATAATACACACACTCACATTGTTACACAGCTGTTGCATGGCATAGTCTGCGCCTTCACGTACGTATGCAGCTTACCCAACAATATGAAACTGGTTTAGCTTGCAAAAGGAAAAAAAAATGCCTACAGTCAGTTTGTGTGAAACTGGTTTAGCTTGCAAAAGGAAAAAAAATGCCTAGTCAGTTTGTGATAATGTGAGCAGCCTACTTAAAAAAAAGCCCTGCTTAATTTCTATTTTCAGCCAATTTGTATCTTTCCGCTGCATTTTAACAAAAAGATTACCACGTGTTTTTATTTAAGTTATATTTAATGTGTAAAATCTTCTGTTAACATTCGTTATCAAATGTTACATGCTTAGCAGAGGTTGGTGAAACTGAGCCAAGGACTTTTTTTTGTGGCTACATTACACTGTTCCAGAAAATGTTATCTACAATGTACAGGTTCTCATTAAATATAAAAGCAATGAATACCACTAACGGCCAGTTAGTATCCTACAATCTCAGTTTCTGTACATTTGTTCTTACTGCATTCCCTCTGCGTTTCCTCACGATTAATGTGATCCCGATTCGTAGATAAAATGCCAACAATATCGCATGTGAGACGTCTTAAGACTACATTAGAGTTCAGCTTGTCTAAATGCAACACAATTTTAAAACACAAGCGTAGTTAGGCCTACGCATATCTCCAGCCCCGCATTGGCATATAATTTTGATACAATTAAATAACTATTTTGAAAACTATAACTTAATAACTACTTCAATTATGAAAACTAGACGTTTCATTGTGCTCATCCACTCGAAAATCAACACATACACTGCGCAGCTCGTTTTATTATCAGCTAGGCCGTAGGCCTGTCATATTTATGATTACAATTACGAAACACGTAAATAAATGTGTGTAGTTCGTACCACGTCACATTCGGAAAACAAATTAGCCACTAATAAACCACGGACACAAACCTTAAAATAATTTTCCACTTACCGTCAAGCAACACAGAATTTTCACAAAATGCATCAATATTGCAAAATTCAACTTACTAAATTATCCCATCATAAAGCATCGGTAATATATCCTTTGCATCAGAGACTAACAACATAGATTCTACGGCAGTTCATTATTTATGCACAGTATCACGTCACTCACACCCGCAACTTACAACAATAATACATAGTAACGTACTATTCATAAAAGTTATTCTAAGACAACTACACACCCATGCGACACCGAAAATTACTTTGTTTACAAGTCTGCAATGTACAAACAGGTGCGCGACGCGAGCGGCCGTCATCGTCAACGCGCTGACGTAACTGTTGCGCGCTTGCGCAGTAGATAGCAGGGCTACTCTGGCATTGCACGGAGCAGGTGTTGATAAAGGCGAGGTTCCCGCATCTCTCTACGCCTCTGGACTGAACAGGAGGTAGGAAAGAGGAGTGACAGTCGTGTGCTACTGGGTGGTAGCTTCGAGCCAGGTTTACACCATAGTAACGGGAGGCTTACACGAACAAAATTACTTGAGAAAATTCCGTCCGCCTATAAAACTTAGCGCAAAGCAGTCAATCTCTTATAAAGAAAGGTTAGAAGTACAAATTGTGACACATTACCTGGAATTTAGTAAAATTAAGTACACAATAACCTTGTAAAAGGTTACTCAGTGCTACAGCACGAGAGCACGGCCTTGCGCACCGCCACTGCTTGACGGAAAATAGGCTGCTAGGTTAACTAGGTAATATAAAAGACAGAGGTACAAGTACATAAAGGTACGACACACATTTTTCAGCAAAACAGTGGTCGTGACGTTTCGCCAGTGTTAAACTGGCTTCCTCGGGCGGCAAGACATGGCACACTGCAATCCAGCAGCAGTGTGTGCTGTTACCTGTAAGCCTAGTGGCTCGAAGGTGAACTAAGCATGGTGGGAATTTCAAACATGGGGCAGTAATGTAGGTCAGGTTGTGATGGCTTGCAATGGATGGGGGGGAGGAAAAGGGAGTTATCTGATATTGAGGCCTGGAGGTTGTCTTGATTTTGTGATACATTGGTGCGCCAGTTCCCAGCATCTTAGCTCTGAACTATTGCAAGAAGATGGCAAGGATTTCACAATTCTGGTGCTGTAGCAAGAATCAAAGTCTTTGTTGTGGGAAACTGCATGAGCTGCAAGTGGCTTTTCTTGTGAGCAAATGTTGCGTCCAGCTAGGGCTTGCTTTTTGTCAGCTCTGTGGCCATTCATTCTCTGTCTTAAGAGTGTTGGTGGTTAGGCCTATGTACTGTACATCACAGTGTTTACATTGGAGCTGATATATGAGGTTTGTTGTAGCACAGTTGTAGCTACCTTGGATGGGATATGTGTGCTTTGTCAGTCTGCCGTTGAAGTGGGTAGACGGCTGATGAATGGTGCAGGAACCACAGCGAGAACTGTTGCAGGGGTAGGAGCCTCTGGGGTTAACTGTTTGGTTGGAGGTTGCAGTTGGTGGGAGTTTCGGACGGACTAGTTTGTTGCGGAGGTTTGGGGTTGTTTGAAAACCAATCTAGGAGGTTTTGAAAAGAAAGTCCTGTGTTTATGGTGATTAGATTCATTATTGCAAAGAATAACATTAAAATACGTAGCTGTAAAGTAATATTTTTAATTATAAAAAGCAAAGAAACAACTTGATGATGATGAAAGACTTCAGTAGTATAAACATTAATAATAAAATTTAAAAAAATGTAAATTTGGGACAGAACTTTGGAAACATTAAAGAAGCTGACTGAGCATTTAAATTAAACTCTGCAGATTCTTTACACGGAAGTATTTGCGAGTCTCTTTGTACAGTTACTCTCTCGTGCATACTTTACATTTTAAATATAAGATTTTGAAATACGCAGTTTTTCTACTACACCTGAATTTGTAACTGAAGCGCACACTAGCCTCTGGCCAGTATAAATACCGTCAAAATTGCTTTGTTAACAGAGAAGCCCTTTCAAGCAACACACTTCCACATCACCGTAGGAATAAACTCAGTACAGTGCCGGGAGTGTGGCCAATGCAGGTGGTTAAGCCTATATTCACTTAGTGGATGTGAATTTAGCAACAAAGCCATGTCAAAAGCTACCGCCAAAGTTTGTAACTGCAGTTGAAATTTATCTGTTAGTATTCTCGATAACCACCTGTTACAATAAAAATTTCTAAAGTGGAAACCAGACAGTCGCTCATCTCTGTCAGTTGGCTTTGTCGAAACAGCAGAACCAAGAAAATTAATTCCCTTCGTGAGTTTACCCTCGAGTGGTGAGCATTCAATGAATTTAGTACAAAGCTTCACAAATACATCAAAACTGTCTTTTTCAAAGCTTAAAACATCAAAAAGTTTCAAACCTTTTGCAAGAAATAGTAAATCTCGACACCGGACACAGGCTAGGACACCTAGCCAGTGAGGGTCGACAAGGCACAGGGCACAGTTAATTTTAAACACCTACCTGAAAGTACCATAGTGCTTCTTGCGTAAATATATATTCAAAGGTTACTGTTTGTTTTGTTTGTGTTCAGAAGGAATACCAACAGCGCAGTGTTTACAGACAGACAAACTTTTAGTTATAGCTACATATTATAAGTAAAATTAAAACTTCATGTTAATACTAAATGGTAAAATTTTATTTTATAAGGTGCCTATTCAAAGTTAGATACATGCTGGCGATTTACGTGCATATGAGCCCGACATACACAGCCATGATAGTAGTAGGCTGTTTGTCATTGTGAGAAGAGAATGAATGATGCAGATTCCTTGAAAGGAATGGTGTGTGTGTGTGTCCTAACTTTTCAACTGCTTCTGTATGGGATCAGATTTTTTAAATCAAATGTTAAATGCGAAAAACAGTGAGTTACTGCATTGTCAGCTGATTATAGATAATTGGGAGGACTTCAAGCGAGGCTTTCAACTATTTTCATATGTGAGTCATCTCTGCCTACGAGAAATTTGTTTGCAAGTCACTGACCTGGCATGCAGTCTTCTTGCAGACAACTATCCTATTATTGTGTAAGTACAAGACAGCATGTGTATCACGCCTCTCCCTTTGAAAGGCGCCCCTTACCAGCCATCGAGAGAGGAAACCAATACTTCCTCGTACGCCAAGACTACTTTACTAAGACGTCAAAGGTAACACCAATCCCAAACCAAGAAGCTTGTACAGTGGCCGAAGCACTTGCGGAACATATCTTCTCGAGATTTGGGGTGCCACTTGAAATATATTCCGATCAAGGACGGAATTTCGAGGGTACCGTATTCCAAGAGGTGACCAAGATTCTGGGAATGAAGAAGACACGCACCACAGCATTGCATCCTCAGTCAGACGGGATGGTTCAAATCTTTAACCGCCCTTTGGAACAGTACCTGTGAGTATTCGTGTCGGAAAGTCGAAAGGACTGGGACCCCAAGGTACCTTTATTTCTGCTCGCCTACCGTTCAGCAGTTGACGAATCTACAAGGGTTACTAACACCTTCGAAGATGTTATTTAGAAGAGGGCTCCGCCTCCTTAGTGACCTACAGTTTGGACGTCCATTTGAAGAAGAGGTAGCCACCACAGAATATGCCAGCGAACTATGTATAACCAGCTGGGTTCGATTCCCGGTCTTGTTAGTCCCCGGAATTTTGCACGTGGGAATCGTGCCAGAAAATATCACTGGTTTGTGAGATTTCTCGGTGATCTCCTGTTTCCCCTTGCCACTTTATTCCAGCACTGCTCTATGCTTACATGTTACCACTCACCAATACTAAATACATAGATGTTAAGGGTTTCGGGCATGATAAGGGTGATCCAGCATACTAGGTTAACATTTGTAGATTTTCTTGGATGGTCCATAGACGCTTATTCCACTGCAAGTCCAAGAGTAAGCAACGTGACACACGGTACGCGCAAAGATTGTTGTGCCGATAACCGATTCCTCTATCAAACTGCTGCTACGAGGTGGTGTAGTGCACACGGTCTGGCCTACAAATGAAGAATTCCATTACGTGTCTAGCCGTGCTCGAAACGAAGCTTTTACATATCTAGGGTTTGGGAATTTAGACTGGATAGATTCGAACGTTATGAAACAGGGCTGTGTGCAGAAAAGTTGGAAGCTATATACTTGTTGGTATTTCAATGTTGTTTTTTTCACTATTGAATAAATTGTCTATTAGTTATTATATATAAACTAATTAGCTGTTTCTTTCACATCCTAAATTACAAATTCTATAATATTTATTTTGTTTTGGAGTTTATTTATTTAGAAAATACGTAATTTATTTCTAAATTAAAAAATTATTTGTTACATACAAAATAACACTACAGGCTTTTAATTTACATTATTACTGTTATAATGGAGATATGTACAATTTTCAACCTAAAAGCGGAGTAAAAACCTTAAGTAAACAGCAGCCGACGAATTTACAGAAATATTTGGAAATTTTGCACGCTACTTCACCTCAGTATAATTTACACCCTAAATCACCAAATATTTATAACTGCACTAACCTGGTCACGTGGTTGATTTAGTAACCTAAACTGTCATTTCGGACATGGCCTCTGAGTTGAAATAAGGTTAATCCTACTAGGCCTACAGGTTAGAAAGATCAATGTTATAAGTTTGTCACAAGGAAAGTTTCTGCCGTTTGAGCGCTGTTATCGCTAGTGCATCAAACTGACGATTCACAGAGCAATCCTGAATCTTAAGTTGCATTAAGTTGATAATTTTAAATGCGAAATCTGTTTTACTTCACTTTAAAATCAAGTAAAAATACTTTTTATCATTTCCAAGTTTATTTAAATTTCATTTTACTACAGTTTCCTATTTATCTGGTTCATTAGCGATTGAAGCGAAACTAGCAGCAGAAATTTTCCCTGTGCCAAGTTGTCTCATAAGGAAACGTATTTTCTGTCTAGCCTGTTGTAGAATTAACCTTAGTCGAACTGAACACTTCGTTTACATGAATAATGTCGCAGAAAAATAGTTGGCGATATTCAAAAGAAAATGCAAGTCATACGTGTATTTTTATGCACTGGTGCTAATTTCATTAATTGTTATTCTTAAATGATTTTGTTAGTGTCATGGCAATAGTTAGTTATACCTTTAATAAAAGATACTTAAGTCAGATCATTACTTTAAAGAGATCAGCTAAAGAGTAAGTGCATGAAGATAAATTTAACATTTGCGGATAGTTAGCAAGTTCTATTAATTCTTTCACATTTCAAATGAACAGAATAAGAAAATACTGCTATACACACAAAACAATAATATTATTTTTGTGATTATATTTACAATTTAAAAAAAGTGCAAAGTTTTTTTTTATTTTAATGAAACATTATATTAGCTACATTGTGTTTATTTTAATGTCTTAGTATATTTGTTTGGTAAAATCACACAAATATAATTAGTATTCAGATGTACCATGAAAAAAAAAATTTTATATATATATATATATATATATATATATATATATATATATATATATATATATATATATATAAATTCTAACGTAGTGTTTTTTCCAATAATTTTAGTAGGAGTTGCTATACTGTTCAAACCATACTATTTGAACTACGTACAACATTCTTTACACCTAAGGTGCTCTGATTTGTATAACTTTGAAACGTATTTTCACTGTCTAGGATATATACGTTTTATCATGTATATCATTCAACAATCTGCGAATGAATTGTTTCAAGAATTGTCTGAATTTGTCATTGGTAAAAATTAGCTATATTTTGAAGTATAAGTTCCCTACCTCAATCTATTTTACTCTGAACTGATCCGAATGCATATTGCCACAGGTTCTACACACATCAATATAGTTAACGAATGTTGTACAAATATATTTTCAGTGATTTCCTTTTCAGCCATAAATGAAGATGAACAATATCATTTTATATGCTACCAAAATCACGCACCTATATTAATGATTTCTACTAAAAATTAATGTGTTCAACTCATACAGCTCTTTATTGCTTAACCTATATATTGTGTTAAGTAAAATTTTAATGGTATTTAGTATAGTTATGGTTACTTTATAACAATTCGGTAATTATGCATTGAAGTGGTTATTTGAAAATAAGAACTTTAGAGACCTAGAATAGACAGGAAAAATAATCTCCATACCTTGCTTAGTAACATACTAAATGTGCGATGTCATCACAAGGCGGGAAACATTATTTTCGGGGTCCAAAGTTACCATTTCTCACTAATTTGGTGAAGTGTGAAACATCAATAAGCCAGTGTGAACAGTAGTGTAGAGGCAGCCGCTAGGTTCCGTTAGTCAATTCAACAGTGCATGCACGTACACACCGCTCGACAAACCCGTGTGTCCGTGGAAAATATGTGAACTACAGTTGCCTCCCTCTCTGTCACACAAATTGTCACTGGTACTTCGGAAACTGGTAACATTATGCGTCTTATGTAATTATTATAAGTACATATTAATGAAGGTATTTTCTATTGCTTTATTTTGCTCAAAAGCTTTGTATTTGTGCTTTTATCACATAATTTCCCTCGTAATCTGTGACCTATGCAATAGGCCGGAACTTGTGTATCCAATGTCAAATAGGTTATTAAATTCAATTGGAACATTTAAATTATGTAAATGGCTACTGTTTTCAGGCACAGAACTGCTTAGAAAATTGCATTTGGCCCCAAATTTCCCCGAGATTCATGGACCTCCCACTAGGCGGCCCCTCTTCATAACAGCAGTCCAACAAGAAGCCTAGAGGGCTAAAGAAAAGAGACCTGTGAGATGTGAAGAATGAATATACAGTACTTCCAACCGCACCTTAACACTTATCTTTTGTACCACTTTTATTTATTTATAATTTTTAAAATACATGTAATTCTTTACAATATTTATAGTGTTTGAATACAAATTTGCTGATACTGAGGTAGTGTTATGGAAGGTTGGGTTGTTATGAAAAATTTGATATTTTTAATTGCGAAAGTAACAATTTTATACATTTAAAAGGACGGCAGTGTATTTTCGGTTTCTGGAATTGGGATTTGCCTGAGTAAGGGGCTCTTATGCTAGCTATTATTCCAATGATTTTATTCTAAAATACTTTCTTACCGATGTATTGAGAAAAAAATACAAGAGCAGTTTTGATTTTTATTATATAACTTATACACAATTTTCAGTAGAAGTATATTTAAATCATAGATCATTCTAAACATAATATTGTAATGAACCAATTGAGAAAAGGAAACAAGCTTGTTAATCTTTCAGCTGAGTAAAGAATGCCTTCAGTCGTGCAGTAAAGACGAGCGAGGTCCATTTTATTCAGTATTTTGTGTAGGTTATGAATATGCTAATCTGGAAATCTAAATCGGTACCTTCCATATTGTTTTTAAAGGAAGAGTAAAATTATATATAGTAAACTGTTACTGCCGATTTTCCAAAAATTAGTGTTGAGAAAGCGAAAATTGAGTTGACATCCTCAGTGAAAAACCTAGGACTAATTTTGAATAGCACTTTAAATTGGTCTCTCCACGTAGCTAGCATATGAAGGAAGGTGCTGGCAACCCTTCACTTGCTAAAACGCCTAAAAAATCAACTCCCCTTGCGCATTAAAAAATACCTTGTCCAGGCACTAATTTTTACGTTGTCTGACTACTGGTTTACAGCGACCTCACTGACGACTCACGAACAAGCCACTAGATTGCAGAGGATTCAAAATACATGAGTACGTTATATTTTTAACTTTAAAATACGTAATCGTATCTCACAAATTCACGGATTTTTGTCCTGGCAACGACTGGAAAACCGGCATAAATTACATTGTATCCTTCTCCTGAGAAAGGTTTTATGTTCTAAATCTCCTTCCTATTTAACAACTAAATTTGAATTACGTTCCCGTCATAAAATTGGTACCCGCTCGAAAGCCACTCTGTCTCTGCTAATACCTAAGCATCGATCTAGTGCTGATTCTAAATATTTTACAGTTTCTGCAGCGTGCGTTTGGAATGCACTGGAAGAACATGTAAAACAAATGTTGTCTCAACCTACATTTAAAAGAGCTCTTTTAAAAAGTATGAACGGTGATTTGGATAGTGCAGAGTGAACAGTGGATGATCTCACTGTCATTAATTTGGTGTGACTGTGAGCGCCATTGAATTGTGAACGACTTCTGTATTGTTTTCTTTTCCTTTCTTTTCTCATTTCTGTTTCGCAATGTATTTTACGTTTTGTAATTTTTAGAGACTGTTCTTTGCCTATTGAATAACGTACTTTGTTTGATGATAATAAAAGTTGACACTGTGGTTAAGTGGTAGACAAGGCACAATTGCCTTAACTTCGCTACATGTACAAATAAGTTGAATTAAATAAACAAATATACATAAATAAAATGACACCTCACTCGTCTTTACCGCATGGCCCGACTGAAGAATCGGACTCTAGCTGATAGATCGAGCCCTGCAGATAATCCCTGTCAGTTTTAGGTTACATGGGTTGCCACGTCCTTATCCTCTCGGGTCATTCCATGGAAAATCACCCAATTTCAATTATTTTGGTTGCTGACCCATTTTGAAAAAATTTGAAATTTTGTCACACATAATGTACATATTTCAACAGTGCAAACCCAAAGTTATTGATTTTTATCTGCCCTCATTTTGATTTTACAGAACAAAATGGCCGGTACCGTGTACCAAAATTTACATTTTCAAGGG